>VUQJ01024529.1:0-11441 GCA_015108635.1 Andinoacara biseriatus
AGTGATGAATATTATACCTCCCACACACACACACACACACACACACACACACACACACACGGAGAAAAGCAAAGAGGTGGAGTCATTACTTAGACAGTGAGCTCAGGTAGAGTGAAAGAAAATGTTTTGTCTAGTGTCCAAATAGCAGCGCTTGCTACTGTAATTGCCATGAAAGCCTTGACTGGTAAAAAGCTGGCAGGAGTCCTTAATCACACCATCTGTTCAAACTCCAGTGTGAAGAAAAGTGAACTTTGTAGCTCCTCCCATCTACCGCCATTTGTTTTACACAATAAAAAAATGTACACCAAAGTTATAGAAGTTATAATAAAATATTCAAATGAACTTAGTCATCCAAAGCCCAGGGGGGACCGCTTTTCTTCATTGCAGCCACCACAGACTCCTTTAAAGGCTTACAGACACACATACTCACTCATTCTAAAGCACACTTAAACATGCAGACACACATGTATGCACAAAAACACAAACATCAACTCTACCTCATCCAGGAGATGCAATACTGTAAGAACTAATTTTTTTTTATTTAATAAGAATACCTTTGAAGAAGACAGCGTAAAGGCTGTTTTATTTTATGCCTTAGTTTAGGTTGTACGTCTTTATTTTATATGACATTACTGTACTTGTGATTATTTATTTTTACATTTAAAAAAAATGATTTTAATATGGCAAGTAAATACAGTGAAATGGTTAGTTCACAGATGCTCTATGCAGTTAAACTATTAAAAACTTTATTTCTAAAATGAAAACCAGTGATCAGTTCATTTTAAAGGACCTGTTTTTCTCTTTTAAATAGTTATTATTGCTTATTAGTAAGACAGAAGTACTTCTTTCCAATTACTCTATGAATTGATGGAATAGTTGATTAGTTGATGACTAACATAATCAATAGTGGCAGTCCTTTATAGTTTGTTTTGTTTTTCTTTGTTCATTGACCTTAGCTTTAAGAACTGTGCAGTGATCATAAAGCTTTATTATTGAAAGTGAGACTGAAGTTGGAATTGCAGTATTATCAGTCTGTAGTTTAGCACTACTCAGAGCCATTTGTGCACACATCCTACTTGTGTTGTTCCTGTTAGGTTACTTGAGGCTTGTGAATTACATAGTTCTCCTTTCATTTCATTTTGCTCTGGCAGAAGTCCAGCTGAACTTCCTGCTCTTCAGCTGAAGAGGCTCTTTAACTACGACGTGACTCCTGTGCTTCATAAACCAAGACAGTTCTCACGCAGTAGTGGAAATATAATAATAATGAATAACAGTTGACTGACAATAGAAGTCACATGCTTCACATTAGTGTGAATCATGTGATGGCTGTGAAACTGGTTTGTGTGAAGTTGAATTCATGGTTGATGTAGGTTTGTATACACTGACAGTTTTTAATTCCATGTTACACTGAATTGGAAATAAGATGGAGGCTTGCTCTAAGCAAATTAGACACATAGTAGATAAGAAGCAGTTATATCGGAAGCTGAAAAAAGTTTTTTATCTTGACTTAAGTGCAGCGATTTAGCAATATAGTTTTTATACAGGGGCCTCTGTAGGGCTCTCTACCTGCTAGTCCAGGGGTGGCCAACTCCAGGCCTCGAGAGCCCGTGTCCTGCAGGTTTTAGATGTGTCTCTTCTTCAACACTTCTTCAAGTTTGGACGTCTGTAGCGATTGACTCTTCTGAAAGTTGGTCACCTCTGTTTACTTTGTGCCTCAGCATCCGCTCCCCCTGCTCTGTGATTTTACATGGCTTAGTTGCTTCATTTCCAATTACTTCCACCCACTTTGCTATAATACCCACTAACAGTTGACTGTGGAATATTTATTAGCCAATACATTTCAGAACTGGACTTATTGCACAGGTGGCATCCTATCATGGTACTACACTGGAATTTGCTTAGCTCCTGAGAGTGACCCATTCTTTTACAAATGTTTGAAGAAGAATACCTACTTTCTTGATTTTATACACTTGTAGTGCTGCCATTAGTATTAGTGATTGTTTGTCCAGCCTAATTTTATCCCCCTGATTCCAGTCAGGCTGGCCCATTATAGCCCAGAGCATGTCCCTCTAGTTTTTCCACTTCTTTGTTCATTCCCTCACATCCATGCCGATAGTGTCAGCAATCTCCCTACAGGAATTTACTGGTGTTTGTGAGTCCTTATATTGATGCTATGATTATTATTCCTTATATTGAGATGACGATTGTTATTCTCTCACTGAAAAATTAAAAAACTCCAGGGAAAAATAGTTGGAAGTGCACAGGAGGAATCTGTGATGCTGACTGGGCCAATCAGTTGTTGGATGTGTGGACCTGACGTTACATTTCTCGGGAGGCGCATGTCGGGTTCCCTCCAAAAAAAACAAACAAACACCAGGTTATGCCGTAGGTTACTGCGTTGAATTCAGAGGGGGTTTTCATTAAGGCCCGCAAAGACCTGATGCATAAATATAATTCCAGCTAAGGAATATACTTGCAGAGTTTAATGTGACATAATTTTAGTAGTAATTGTTTTTTGCCTAGTACACTGTTTTTGTGATTGTTTGGAGCCAGAATCGAAATCAAAATTCGATTAATTGCATAGCCGTACGCAGCATGCTTTGCTACATGAATGAGTGAAAAATACTGCCAGAGTGGATGTGTCATGAAGTGACTACATTCTTGGGTCTTTGCCCTAGTAATCATACTTAAAATGACAAACTGTAAATAAAAAATACATGTGTGTATGAAGTTGTAGAGAAGGTTTTTTTGTCAGGTTTGAAAGTTGTAACCAAATTCTGTTACTTGGGTGCCATACTATATAACGATTGTGCCGTGGACGCTGAAGTGTCTGCACGAATTGAAAAAGATTTTCCCAAGTTTCAGTCAAGACAAAGTTGTAGTCATCTTGCTTTGGGACTCTGGAACACTTGTGACATTATTCTAGCAACAGAAGTGTTTCTATGAGGCGACAGTTTTGACAGTGTTACATATGGATGTGAAATGTGGAGAGTATATTGACGTCATGTAAAACTTGACACATTTCGTACACGCTGTTGGTGAAGGATTGCTGGAATATCTCTGCTGGATCGCATATCCAGTGCCGAGGTCCTGTCTCATTGCCACATTATGGAAGTAAGACTTCAGTGGGCAGGACATGTTTGGATGGGTGACTACCGCATCCTCTTTTACATGGTGTTACATGGTCTGATGGTGTGGACCGAGTTTGGACTCCTAAGAAACGTTTTAAGGGCGCTCGAAAAAGTTCTGTGACCAAATATGGCGTATCGGACTTTGAAGGAGCGTTGATATCGAAAGGATTGGAAATCAGCACCTGGAAGTTATCCTTCTGATAAGTGTCGATGAATCTGTGGATTGGCAGTTGGATTTATGAGCCGTCAGAGGGCTCACGACTGTAGAGGAGACTGATGAGACGCTGCTGCTTAATGTCGATCTGTTGCTTGTAACAGCCAAACCAGTCGTTGTTTTCAGGTTTTAGGAAGTTTTTTAAAAATTTTGCATGTTCAGAAATTTAGTTTTTCTTTTCTTTATTTCCGGGCAACTTTGTGCGATAGGGCTAGTGTTAGAGTACCTTAGGTAAGGTAGCCTTAATCCTAACCCTCAAAAAAGTGGTACGTCACGTCTTCCTTGATGGACATGACAGTGGTGACATGCTGACTGCTCTGCAGATGAGCCAGCACTGAGAATGGGATGACCAAAAGCAATTGCATGCAATTGGACAATACTTCACACTGCCCAACAATATGTGACAACAAGGGAAGATGCACAGTTTCTGAATGGACAGGAACACCAAAAGCAGTGTGTATAACGTGCAATGTGTACCTTTGTTTTACAGCACAGAAGAGCTGTTTTTAAAGTTTCACACAGAGTGACAGGACGTCTCACAACATGAGAATCTGCATGAAATGACACTGGGCAAAATGAACTTAAGCCTGTATCAAATCATTTATGTAAATATATTTTCACTATTTTTCAGTTCTATGTTTCATAATTTGTTGACATTATTGGAAGAACTTCTCGTGTTTTTATTGCTCTCGAACAGTTTTGTCATGATCTATGACAGACAATAATTTTCTGTTCTTGTACCATTGTTGGAAATATCTTGGACTGGGGGTGTCTGGAGTAGAAATATATCTGGTTTTGACAATAAAGAGACCTGAAGTGAATCAGTAAATTATGTTTAATAATTTTCAGCATGTACCATCAAAATGTGTGTAGTAGAAGGTTAAATTGATTTTTTTTACACTACAACCAAAAGAGCAAAGGTAGAGCATGGGCTTGAAAAACAATCCAGCATTTGAATTAATCCTTTTTTTACCCAATATTCCAAAAGGCCTATTTTTGTTTTTCTTTCCAGGAACTGGAGGGCATAAAAGGCCCCTTTCTTGTAGCACAGCATGGACAGCTTCTTCAAGGCAGCTGTAAGTGATCTGGACAAGCTGCTAGATGACTTTGAACTCAATAGTGGTAAGACCACACATCACATGGACAGTAACATCTGATAAAGGACATTCATGGTTCATTGCTAGTGGATTCATTCATTTTGATCATTTATCTCAGCAAAGATATGATAACTGGTAATGCAAGGAACAAAGGCTGTGCTCAAAAAACAGGAAAATGGGAACATTTCAGAAAACATACTCTAAGCACATTTAAATCAATTTTACACAACGAAAGCAGTCATTGTGCAGACAAACTGCTGTCCTCACTTGTCATGTTACTGACCTGCAGGGTTGTGTTTATGTTACGGTCACAGAATGTCATGTATTCGTGTTATATTGCTTATGGTTAATTATAGCACCACAGTTGTTGGCCCCAGAACCACATTACTCAGTACCATCATACCTGCTTAGTATAAAGGTGAGGTAGGAAGAAAAAAAAAAACTGAATTAGTGAGCCTGCCAGCATGTCAAAAGTAGACATTAAGTTTAACTGAGTTAACTGTCTTTTTGTTTTTTTTGTTTTATTGCAGAAGAACCTGAATGCAACCCTGTTTCCCTGAAGCCCTCCGTGTACCCCTTCTCCTCTCTGGGCCCTCAGTGTTCACCCTCAGAGGTGTCCTCTGTTCCACCAAGCCTCCCGGACCTTAATTCTCTTCATTATGGTTTGGCTCCCAGCTGTCCTGATGGCGCCGGCACTTATAACCATAACCACAGAACTGACGATAGAGAGGTCAAAGTTCAGCCTCTCACTGGGGTGGACCTTCTCTCATCTGTGGATCGCAGGTCAGTCAAAAACTCTGCCCCTCCCTGTCCAGACAGAGCTCTGAAACCAGTGTGCGACCTTGTGAACGACACAAGCTCAGCCATTCTGGTCAGGGTCAACAGCCATGATGCCTTCAGTGAGCTGGACATGGTGGAAAAGCAAATGGAGGAGGAGGCACTGCTTGTGGATTTTAGCAGCCCCGTGGTTGAAGCGGAGCAAGGGAGTGCGTGCCAAAGTCAAAAGACCCAGGAAGCGCAAACCCCTGTAGGGAATGGGGATGCACTGTTGGGTCTAGATTCACAGAGTGAATACTCTGCCTCTCTCAGTTTGCTGGATGTCATTCTACCTGCAGCGGTGGAAAGAAGTTGTGATCCCACAGATCCTTCACTGTCTCCAAGGTCCGCGGAGTCAGCTGATAGAGAGGAGGGGGACAGTAAAGAGGGGGATATCTCTGACCAAGTAGTTGGGGATTCTGTGGAGCACATTGATCCTGAGCCAGCTGATGGCATTACAGAAACTAGAACAACCCAAGTTAGTAAAGAAGATGAGTCTCATGAGGTCTTGGATGAATGTGAAGCAGAGTCAACTGCAGGTCTGAAATTTGGAGCCTCTCACAGTGAGCCAGTGGGCCTTTCATGTCTGCCTATAGCTGTGTCCATGTGTGGCGCTCTGGTGAACCCAAAGACCACAGAAGGTGATTCAGGACAAGCTTCTGAGCAGTGTGATGATACAGATTTGTCCAGGAGCACAGAGGCAGACTTCCTGTCAGGTGTGGAAGCCAGGGAGGAAGGGCCCCACTCAGAAGGACCTGGGCCCCACTCAGAAGGACCTGGGCCCCACTCAGAAGGACCTGCTTCACCAGCTCTTATGTCCCAGGAGGTTGCAGATGGTAGACTATCTCCAGAGGGGCAACAGCAGGATTTTATTGAGCCTGCTGATTCTGTCCCTTCTGCAGACCTTGCCTCCACAAATTGTTCAAACCCCAGCTTAGTAGATCCTCCAGAGTTTGGTTTTGAATATCTCCCCGAGAGCGACCAGGCTGAGCTGCTGATTACGGATGAGGAGCTGGATGCTTTCCTGCAGGCACATGCTGAAGCAGAGCAAGGGGTTTCTTATCCTGATTCTCTCCCAGAATCAAACCAGGCTCCAGAGGACAGACTTGTAAAACAGGAACTGAGGAGTTGTGGACATGGGATAAGTAAGGACGTAGAGGGTCTGGATTTTCCAGAAAGTGATCAAACAATATGTGTGTCTGTAGAGGGGAGCATTAACCCTGGTGCTCTATCAGTAACACAAGACTCTTGTAGACCTTGCCAAGAAGATTCTTCTGGGGTAAGCCGTTCTCTGACCAGCAACACTTTCCAGTTCCAGCACAGCAGTAGCCCTGATCTACAGCCCTCCTATGGAGGTGCAAGGCCTAAACAGCTACACTGCCAAACTGCAAGAGCTCCACTAGCAGGAGAAGAAGAGGAGGAGCTGGTTCAGACATTAAGTGTTTCTACAACAATGCCAAATACAGCAGAGGATGGAGAGAGTTCACCTGAAACACCCAGTATTACAGATGAGCATTCCAACTTTAGGGATTCTAGCCTTCTGTACGCCACTCAGGAACATCAGGATTATAGTGTGGGGTATGATGAACTGTCAGAGCCCCCACCTTACCCTGGGGAGTTTCCCACAGACAGTGCCAGGCCAGTGAGCTGGAAAAGGGAAGGCATGGATGAGCTGGGGCACAGACAGCCTGCTTGGGTACCAGACTCTGAAGCTCCCAACTGTATGAAGTGCAATCAGAAGTTCACTTTTACGAAGAGGAGGCATCACTGTCGCGCCTGTGGGAAGGTATGTTAGTCACTGAATACAATTGTGCAGCGATTTTACACACAGATATTACATTGATGTGTAGCCATCCTGGTCAGCTGCAAGTAAGGATTGTGGTGCTATTATTTTCTCAAATAATTAAATTATTTTGTAAAGGTGACATCTTGCAGGGTTCATACAGGTGCTGGAAATCCTTGAAAGTGTGTCTTGAAAGTACTTAAAAGGTGCTTGAATTTTATCCTGGAAAGGTATACAAGCCCTGATCTTGACAAATGGCTTTCTTCTCTGGCTGGCCATTCAAAATCCAGTGATTTTCAGTGACAGTCACGTTCAATAAGATAGAGCCACTTTAACTTTGGTATTTTTGTCTTAACTATGCAGTCGTTTTAAAACACTAAAATTAATGAGACATTCCTCAACTCTTTCAGTTGCCCGTGAAAGATTTGTTTCTTTTTGAGGATCTCCAGTGGTGTTTTATCCCGCATTATGATGGCAAGATTTTTTTGTTGATTACTAATGACCAGAGTCAGCCTTGAAAAATCCATATTGGTTGATCCCTTCTATATAACCAGGTACTGGTTTCTACAGTAATGGTGGCTTCACAGTGTAGTGGTTAACAAATTTATGTAATGTGCGAAGGATCTCCAGTTCAAGACCGGCAGGTGATGCAAATCCCTGGGAGGGTTGCATCAGGGAGGGCATCTGGCAAAAAATCTGTGCCCAATCAACCATGCAGAGCTATCCAGTGTGGCAACCCCCTGTGAATAAGGGAGCAGCTGAAAAGCCAGTTTCTACAGTAATAGCCAAGCAAAATGCAGAAATTGCAGAATTGTTTATTCACTGCAAGTTTGGTTTAGCTGATGAGAGTTTTCCTGATTACTATATACAAAAGATAATTTGAAAACTGTGAAAAAGCAGCAACCTAGATCCCAATGTAAATCTTATGGATTTCATCATAAATTATTATGGTCAAATCACAATATCAATTGCTGATTATCTAATGAACTTCTTAAATGTGCCTACTTTCTCTGCTTGTGTAATTGTAGGTATGTGTGGATGGGACATAATGTGCAGTTTTTCAGCATGTGAAGCAAAAGTTCTGATGAAATGAGGGCCAAATATAGCACAGTGGATTGATGGAAGCAGAGAGCATGAGTCAGCAGCTCTCTTTGCAGCGCTTCTATAGATCTCCCCTGAGCCACGTGTCCTACAGCTGGAGGCCGTTAAATCAGACTGTGGGGGGACGTGTTATTGTTTACAGTACAATCTAATGCTGTTTAAAAGAGCAGATAGATAAACATGCTTCAATGTCCTGTTAATTATTCTCTTCCAGACATAAATTTACTGTCCGTGCAGCTTGCTGTGTAGCATATCGCTGTCGTCACTGTTGTCCTTTCTCCTCTGTGGCAGGTTTACTGTGCTGTGTGCTGCAACAGGAAGTGTAAACTAAAATATCTGGAGAAAGAGGCTCGTGTGTGTGTCCTCTGCTTTGAGACCATTCACAGAGGTAAGGTTTGGTGTATATTATACACATAATTATTTGAAAAACTTGTTTTAAACAACCAAACATAAATAAGCATGTCAGAAAATGGACCAACACTATCTGCCACTAATGTTTGTAATAGATATTTCACTTCTAAAGAGAACTGGGGGAGTGTGTTGTGCATTTCACTATTTCAGGTGTGGTATTGAGATCTTTAAAATAATCAGATATGCTTTGTTCTGGACTGCTTGAAGCCTGTTAAGTTTGCAAAAGACTATATTTTTAACTATACTCCACATAAGTTCAAAATAATGGGTAAAAGAGACTTTTCAGAACTAATGGAATAGCAACTAATGTCATTCTTTGCAATATTTATGTGTAGATGTGGATTCTGAAAGGGAAATATTCTCACTTTGCAGCTCCTGAACAGCTCTTGAAGCCACTTTTCAGGAGTTGTTGTTTGGCTGATCTTTAGTGCTGGCCAGTTAATCGGATTTTACTTTCAACTCATACAGTGCTTGTTTGGGAAGAACATAATCCACATTTTTTATCTATATTTTACCAATGTCTCTCACATGCGAATGTGTGCATGTGTGTTTATGCTTGTTCAAAATGTGGCAGATTGTGAGTTGCAACTCAAGTTTCAAAAGCAAATTGTCCATCATCAGTCATCAGTCCTTCACAGTGCGAGTAAAAAGTTTGTCATTTATCTGATCTGATTATCATCTGTGCACATTATCCTTAAATTTCCTGGCAAACCAGGAAACCATCCATCCGTCAGCCCAGGCATTCCTGGAAGGGTTCTGCCACCTTGAAATGAGGATGGAGGTAACGTCAGAGCTCCTGGTTCCAACTGCTTTGCAACGATCGTCTCTTAAATGGAGAGATCATTCACGAGTAAATTCAAAGAACCCAGTCTGGGCAAATTTAAACTTAAGTGGAAAGGCTGAAAAATAGTCTTCAGGGAACTGAGCTGAAAAGGGGCTGCTGTCTTTTGAGGATTTGCACTTTCAGTGCTCTTAATACATTGATTTGTATTTATTTATTTTAAATTGGGTTGTGTTTTTTTATTGCTGCTTTTGTCAGCTGTGAATGTTGTGTACAGATGATTGAGACATTTGTGACTGCTACAAACTACCAACAACATATATCGGCTAAAAATGCTGAGCAAACTTGTCAGTGTTCTGATGTTCCTCCAACTTTTGTTTTTTAAATATGACTGTCCTACGAGTGTTAACACTGGTGTGAGGGGTGTCCTATCAGATTAAGCCTAAAAATAGAATATCTTGTCGACTTCAAATGTTAATAACATGTTTATTATGAATGGTCCTGTACCCAGTAGCAGATTCTTCAGTACAATTAAAAAGCAGGTTTGTGTGTCTCAGTTTGTAAAAAACATTTAATATTAGATGTTTGTGCTCTGTTGTCCTTGACTGCTTTGACAGTAAAAAAACGTGAATATGCACCTTTTGTGTAGCTGGACTGCAGCAGCACGATGGAAAGAGATGGGGAGCAAAGTTATAACAGGACACTGGTATTTGTCCTTGAGTGTGAGAGTGTAGTACAGGACCACCCAATGCAGTGGGCACGTGATGCTCACACACTGTCTAAATTAAGAAGAAAGCGATGGTCCACTTTAGTGGATGCTCGAGCAGTGTGTTGCAGTCCTTCTCTTCTGTCCCTCACCCAGCTCCTCCTTTTTCTCCCTCTTGCTTTCCTCTCCCTCTTTGACATCAGTATGTGAGGCTTACTGCACACACCCCAGCCTACAGCTAACAGCCTATTACTGCTTACAAGAGGAGCTGCTTCAGAAAAAGCTGTGAGGACTGATCTGAAGTCAGTTGGAGAGATAGATTTGCAATAATGTGGACTAGTTGTGTTTTAACCAAGGAGGAGATGTTGATGATGATGAGGTAAGATGCAGCTTGTAATGAATCTAATGTTGGTAACTTTGTCCCGCTGCTGTGTTGGATTGTTGTAGAGTTTAGAATGTGTGCATGGATTTTAAATCAGTGTTTTGTCGCCATTTTAGTTAAAATATTTCTGCTGCACTGAAAATGGGGTCAGTAATTAGCCTTAAGCTTTGGATGAATTTTTTTTCTGCCATGTCATGCTTTCCTTGCATAGCAACGTAAATAAGCTGTGACTATAATCCTGTGCTTTTGAAAGCTACACTCCTGTTGCTGTTATTACATACTGGTTAAAAAAAGATATATGATCCTTAATCAATATAATGGACATGATTGTTGGATCAGCAGTATTGACAAAAGGCATTTTCTGAAAGTAATAACTCGTGTTTCCTTTATTTAACTGAACAGGCACTAAACCAATACCCAACTGAAACTGATGTTTTGTTGTTATGCTAACAATTTTTAAGGATAGAAGTATAAACAGAAAAAAAATCTCATACTGATATTTGTGATGGACATACACACATACTGTATGTACAGTAGTTCAGTGTTTCCTGCACAGACTTTACTTGAGCAGACCACATAACGTAACTCACGTGTGCCCAAGTGTATTTGATTTCTCATCTGACACATTTTGATTGATTAGAAGATTATCTATTTTGAAAGTCTAATCACTGCTAATTAGACCAGGCAAGATTCCTCCAGCTTGCTGTCCAGAACCCTGTTGTGGCAGTCCTCTGTATCGTTCACCTCCTCCTCCTGCCATGTTAAGGGGGAATCTAACTCCACCATCTTGGGCTGCAGCTGGTAATGATAGCTAGAGGGCCACTTACAGGAATGTGGAGCAGGTGGAGAGTAGTTCATGTGCCATAACGACAAGATCATAGAGGTTGCAGAGGAGAATGGGAGCTACTATCTGCAGTCCAGGACACTGGAGTTGGAGTCTAGCAAATGCTTTTCTGTATACCCCCCCCCCCCCCCCCCCCCCCCCCCCCCCCCACCACCCCCCCACCCACTCCACCACC
>VUQJ01024529.1:61217-80352 GCA_015108635.1 Andinoacara biseriatus
TGATTAAACAAAAAAAAAAAAAAAAAAAAAAAAAAAATATATATATATATATATATATATATATATATATATATATATATTTTTTTTTTTTATCTTTAGAGATTTATTAAGTTGAATTCTCAGGGAGGCAGTTACCAAAATAAAACATTGGTTCCCTTACTTTGATGCAAATGAACAAAATGAGCATCATCTTCTATTTTAAAAGACTGTAAACTAGCAACTGAGAGAATAAAGTCATTGGGAAAGTGTTCACCAAAATCACAGGTCAGAGTTCTACTTGGTGCGAGAGGAATTGCCCCCTGCTGGTCATTAGTAAGAATGGAACTTCTGCACTGGCTTCCCTTTTCATTTTAAGAAGCTACAACCATCTTTTGTTTAATACAAAAAAGGGGAGAGGGTGTGAATATTTTCTGAATGTATGTTAATATGTTACTAAAAGCAAAAGTAAAACTAAGAATCATCACACTAAAGAAGAGCAGCACTTTTTTTTTTAAGGGCTGTTCTCCTACATGTCACTGATTTCAAATGTCACAGCGATCCACAGCAGTGGATTCCAGTCACTCCACAGCTTAGTTCCTCTTTTTCTGATGAAGACTACAATCAGGGAATCCACTGCAGGGGCAAACCTTCAGGCTCTGTGATTATAAAAATGATAGAGTGATCCACTCCAACTAAATGGAATAAAGAAATGAACCAGCTCATATCTCTCTCTGCCCCCTTTCTTTCTCTCTCAGCTGTCACCCCTCCTCTCTCCCCATCAGTGGCCTCCCCCCCTCCACGACGTCTCTCTCTTAAGAGATTTTCTCTGTTCTCTCGTTTCCCAGGTAAACACGCTCATGGGCCTGAGGAGGCAGAGGCGGGGGCCCATATTTAATCTGATTTTCTCACCATACCTCCAACCCCCTTTTTTTTAAATCATGTTCAGAGTCCTCATCCAACAAGTGAAAGTTTTAGTACACGCATACAGTAGGAAGTAAAGGCTTTTTTGCATTTTTTTGTTGCCCTTTTTTCTGGCTTTACATTCGTGCTAACAGTGACGTTTCTAAAAGGGCTGTACAGTCATTAGAAGAAGGTTGATGTTAGAGCGTTGTGATGCTGCTTAACCAAACTCACGCTTTTAAAATACTTTGAGAAGTTTTGGCTTATTTCAAAGGTTTGTATCTTAAAACAAGAGCTGGAAGCTGCAAAAAGGAAAAAGCAAAAGGGAAATACCCCAAAAAATTTAAATCAGAAATTATCTTTTGAATGATTCAAAGGTTACAAACAACATGAAATTCCTCAGCAGCAGACTGAAAGCTCCAAACAACTTTTAAATGGACCTTTAGTTAAGATTTTATCATCCAAATTCATTGATAGATGCATAAGTGCATTATCCTGTAGTAAAGACGATAGCTGGCTGCTGCTGTAGTTCTCAGGCAGGTGTTACAGCATCATAAGCAGCTTGTTGGATGGGATTCTTGACACCGTGGCCTCTAATTTCTAACCCTGTCAAAACTAACACCTCCCTTTAACCACTGATCTATGGTCAGATGGTTTTCCATTACTCTTGTGACATTTATCAACTGCTAGAGTTGACTAATCTGACTGCAGAACTCTGGTTAACAAGATAGTTTTGACATTTTGAAGAATGTGCTTATTTGCTTTCTGTCTTTCTGAGGGTTCAAAGAGAAAATCAGTGCAGCTCTCACTAACAAAAATCCCCTGCTGAGGTTTTGCCCATTTCTCTGAATGTCTATAACAGAAATAGGAATGACTCCATTGGCTCTTTGAACAGCCGTAATGTTATTTTGGTCATCGTATTTAGTTTTATATATTAGCTGCATGTAAATGTAGTTAAATAAGAAACATGCGCGTTAATAAACTGCCAGCATATTGTTGGCGTTGTAGGTGAAAATATATTGTTACATATATTATGGGACTGGGAGTGGGATTATTCACAGGTAAAAATGATGAGCTTTAAGTAATTTATAAAATTTATCAAGTCATAAATATTTTAGGGAACAAAACATCTTAGCAGTAATGTTCAGATAGAAGGTTTGTGTTCAGAATCTTCTACATTTGTGAGCGGAGCATGTATGGAGCCTAAGTTGCAGATTTTGTGTTTTGTTTTTTTTGTGTGTGTGCAGAGTTAGGCTACCTGTTCAACCCCGTTTCTAGTCCTAATGTTAAGCTAAGCTAATTATTATAATCTAACTCTCTTAAAGAAAGCAAATCAGCATATTTCACAAAAAGGGTAAACTTCTTTTGAGCCCAGAGGCCCTCCTGTATTTCCCCACTTGATCTGCTCACTCGCTAAACTTGGCCAATTATCACCGACACCTTCTACCTTTAAAGTCATCAATAAAACTCATCAATAAGAGAGGTCCGTCCTCAGAGCTCAAGACAGTCCCGTTGCCACAAACTGCTCAAACGATGCACATTGCATCATCGCACGGCATGTTTGAGCAGTCTTTGGGTAACAAACTCCTCACCATCACATATTCATAGCACATGTATGACATTTATATGTTTTGTGTGTGTTTGGGTGATCTTTTGCAGTGTGCCTATCACACCTGCTCTCACTACCTTCACCTGGCTGCCTTTACTTTCTCCCTATTTGCTGACAATCATTTGTTTTTCTGTTCGTCATTCATTTCAGCTCTAATATTTAATTGTGTTTGTGCCTGCCATTGCTTTATTTTCCCTGTCCTTTGAGTCACTGTTTTCTCTGTTAATCCTCAGAGTTCCGTTCTCCGTCACACGGGGGCAACCTCAATCGCTCGGCGTCTCTGAGCTGCACTGAACGCGCTCCAGAGAGCGGCTCTGTCTGTGGAAGCAACACTCAGATTCCAGGCACCCCCTTCCAGTACATACCAGACTTCTGTGTTCGAGCTCTTTCAGACCTTCAGTTTGTCAAGGTAACTCTTAGTTTGACCAGCAAACATTTTTATGTACGCTGGTTTTGTTTATTTTATTTGTAGCATTTTTCTGCAACTATCTCTGTGCATAACCCCAGTTATTACACTGCAGTTTAGCAGAAAATTAATTGTTGTTAATTTGTTCTATTTCAAGGATAAGAAATAACTGTGTTTTGGATTAAATTAATAAAATATAAGAAAATGCACTTTCCACGGTAAGAAAACAAAAACAAAAAATAAAGCAAACATTCAAACATTTCCTCTAATATCTACGGCTGTACCCAACGGTTTACAAGTGTTTGGCTACAACCATAAATGCTTCATTTGGAGAGGAGTCAACGAGGCCTGTGGTGAAAAGTACACCATCCCCTTTCTTTTTGGTCTCATCACGCCAAATAATTTTGTTGCGGAAGTTTTGAGGCCGGTCTCTGTGCTGCTCAGCATATTGTGGGCTGCTTTGTGGCATTGGTGCAGTAATGGCTTTCTTCTGGAGACTCAACCATGTAGCCCATTTTCTTCAAGTGCCTCCTTATTGTGCATCTTGAAGCATGCACAGTAAGGAGCATCTAGTCCATATGCTGCGCAGCTAGTCATGTACACTATCCCGGCCAATTGGTTGTACCTCAGTGTATGCTTTCCCAGCTTGCATCTTACATCCTGCTACTGTGTGCTGGATAGTTTTAGGGCACCTTTGCACAGCGTGCAACTTGTGTCCTGTTGGCTGTGGTAGACTCCTGCCTCTACGGTCCCCTAGCGCCTGTCCTTGAGCTGCCATTATCAGAGCCTCTGTGCTGTCTTTAGGCCCACATTTTCTAGCCGCTGGTAGGATTTCTCATTGTCAGCCTTTTCTTATATAAGATGTAGGTACATCCCGTGCAGGGGCTTGGTCTTCTAAAATAGTTCTTTCTCCTGTTCACTCACTGTTTTCAACTGCCCGAGACACTCTTGGAGCAATTTATCACGGCTTCCTGATACATTTGTGGATGCTCTGTGTTTCCTCCTGGACTGTGGCTCTAGTACACATTAATCCTCGCCCTCCTGCTTTCTTTTGTTTCTAGAGCCTCAGGGTGGAGACCTCCATGCACTGAGGAGTTTTTGTTTCTTGACATCAGAACTGTCTATGTCCTCCTGAGGCCAGCTTATTATTCCAACTGGGTATCTAGCTGATAACTGATAGGGCGTAATGATAGTGCAGATCTTATTTTTTACTTTTGAGCTTGATTCTATGCACCTGTCTTATCTTCTAGGGGTGTTTGGCTGTGGCTGACCTTGCATCTTCATCATGGTTCCTGTTTGTGGGATACCAAAGTACTTGTATCTGTCCTGTATATCCCTATTCTGCCTTCTGGCAACCTCAACCCTTCATTCTGGATGATCTTCCCTCTCTTTGCAACCGTTTGGCCATACCTGTCCAGTCTGAATGACTTCCCAATGTCCTTGGTGTAGATCCTCGTGAGCTGAGTCGATGCTCACTCATGGCGTACAGTTTGATGTCATTCGTGAACAGCCGTTGACTGTCACTCCAGTCCTGAAACTATATTGAGATCCACACTTTGTGATGGGCTGGCTTAAGGGGTTGAGGCATGTGTTGAACAGCACAGAGATAGCACATCACCTTGATTATTCTGCACTTGATGGTTGCTGATCAATATTATTAACGCACTATTAGCCTTGTATAGTGCCAAGCACTCCAGTATCCATGTATGGGGCACTGAGTCATAGGCTTTCTGGTAGTTAGTCCAGGCAGTGCTCAGGTTGGTCTGCCTGGTCTTGGACACCTGATGTACTCCTCTATCAACCATTAGCTGGTGATTTGGCCTCTGGTATTATCTTCAATGTCCTTTTGAGCTGTGTTCATGTATGAACTCGTGCCTAGTCAACACATGAGCAGCTTGGTTGATATGATGCCTTAGCTTCCATGTGGAGAGACAGGTCATTGGCTGCTAGTTCTATGGTGTCGTACCCTTGTGGGGAACCTTCATGATCACAATTGTTCTGCCCTGTATTAGCCAGTCTGCATAAGTACCTGCTGCCATGCATTCATGGAGTGTTGTTAGCTACTTCAGCTAGTAGGCGTGGAGCGTGTCAGCTCTTTTTTCTGGAGATTTGTTGTTGGACGTCTGCCTTTGTAATGTGGACTGGTTCTTATTCCAGGAGATTGCTGTGGCCTGCTCTTTGGTCCATCAACCACTTTCTCCCAGATTTTCTTCCAATATTGTTCAGGCTCAACTCTGGGTGGGCCTGCCCATGTACTATTGCTCCCATGCAACTGAGCATACACCTAGAATGGGTATTTGAAGAGCAAGTTAATTCTTCTCTTGAATTATGCTTTGCATTATGTTACCTGTCTGTCATGATGCCCTTCTGCTCCCCTGTTAGGCGACTAAAATTTTTCCAGCTTTGATTTTCTTTGATTTTCTTTATTTTTTTACAGGTAGCATAGCTCCTCTATGATGTTATATAAATAGGAAAAGGTATATTTAGTGTTTCTGATATGCAGCTCAGAATTTTGAGAAAAATGTTTTTAAAGAAATTTCTCAATTATCTATGTAGCTCTTACGTGACATTAAGCGGAGCCCTAGTGGAAACTGTTCCATCTTTATCTACCTTTGTTGTGTCCTGCCTAGATCACTCGCACCCAGTTCCAGAATGGCCTGCTAGCATCCAGGCTGGACAGCACGCCACAGTCTCCAGAGGGTAGTCACACACGCCTGGACACATCTGTTTCTTTGCCTCCTGTAACACCTCCAGGGCCACATACCCCACTGCTGCTGGCCACGCCTCCTGTGAAGCGTCCCCCGTCTAATTCTCAGTTGACACCTCCATGTGACCGCACCGCACTGCCCCAATCCACCTCTTCTTCCTCCAGCCACAGGCCAAGCCAGTCTTTGCCCCAAGCCATTCCCACTCTGAGTAACCACACCCCCATCTCCCAAAGTTCTCTTTCCTCCATGAGCACAGCGCTATGTGCTGTGAACCCCAATCCGACTCTGAGCTCCTCCCTTTCCTCCAAGTCTCGGCTATCTCCACCCTCTCCCGGCCCAGAGAACGGGCCTGGAGAGACTACATCTCTGCTCAGTGAGCAGCAGAACTGCATGGGCCCCCACCGGCCCAGTCATCCCCACCCACATGTTCACACAATCAGTCATGCACATACTGAAAGCACCATCTAACTATAAAGTCCCTCTGGGATGACTAAACTACCTGTGCATGCACTCACTCACGCAAGACAACACACTGGCATTAATTCTGGTTCCTGTTTGCTTGTTGTCACCTGACCTTTCCTTTCTGCAAGAAGCTGAGGAGACCAACAGAGTCTGTGAGACCAATAGACTTCCTCCTTTGGCTTTTCCTGCATGCTTCCCTCCCATCACTGATAAAAGACCAAGAGCAGAGTACAAAGAGGGAACAAGGAACACTAGTGACTATGGTTAAAAAAGGCAGGGTTGCGTAATTGTCGGTTTTCCTACTCCAGGTTTTTGAGGGTTTTTTTTGCCTCCACATCAGTATAATGGGGTACAAAGAATCAGGGCTAGCTAATAAATTAAACTTTATTTTCATTCACAACTTTGGCTCCCAGCAGTTATGAAAACAAAGTAACAGAAATAAGCATCACTTGTATTTTAGAAGCACATACCTCAAAATCTCACCACATGGAACTAAAACTATGACCTTTCAAGTCATCAGTAGCAGGTCATTATTAGAAAGCAGATCAGTTTAACACGTATGAAGTTCGTGCTGTGGTTTTATTTAGTTTGTATTGAAGTTTGATTTTATTTTTACAAAGATTGAAATTTCCAAAAGTATTAAAGTTAACAGTCACAGTTTATTTATTCATTAGTGATCATTTTTCTTTTTATATTATAGATGGCCTGCTTTTTTTTTTTAAATAAGACAAAGTCACAGGTGAACAAAGCTATTTTTCCGTGTCAAATGAATTACCAGCAAAAGGACCAGATTCACGGTACTGAAGAGCTTCTACAGTGTGAGGTGACAAACTACCACAGTGATGATGATGTATGTTGTAACCTGTTTAAACCAAATAGACATTTTGCATTATATCTGACCTTTTTGGGGGGAGGTTGGATTTGTCTTTATTTCAGGGAGCCATTGGTTTTTAAGTTCTGCATGTCAGGTAAATCAATCAGCAGAATGGAGATACTTGCTTCTGTATTTGTTTTTATAATAACCAGTGGCTTCTTGAAAAAAATCTAAGAAACTGCAGCATCAAATTTGTTAATTGGTAATAAAAATTACTCACAGATTGCAATTAAGGTGCTAATACACTGGTATGGTCCTTGAATGCAATGTCACTAGAGTTGTGAAGGTGGGTGTCAGCTTGACCTACCTCCTGAATGCAGTGTTTAATTTATTATTACTATTGTTTCGTCCCGCAAGTCTAGGGGATAAGGGAGCAACATACGATCAAAAAGAGGAAAACAGAGCACAGCCAAACACTCTCCAAACTGGAGACACCACTAAACGAACACAACCCCTCACCCAAAGAAAACCCACTTCCCCGGATCCCCAGAACACATCTGCTGTCGGCCAACAGATAAGCCACCCTCACACGAGCACTAGTCAGCTGCAACTGGCCCTCACCACCCTTTTCCCTCTCCCTTTCCATGTCTCGCCTCCGCCTCTTTAAACCAGGTGTCCTTAATCGGAAATGGATACACCTTGAGTTCGGCCCGGGCTGGAGAGAGAGAGAGACACACACTGCAATCCCATGCACACAAAAACAACACGGCACGCAGCCGTAACACTATACTATTAAATATTTATTTTAAATTATATTAATTTATAAGTATTTGACATTTAATTTATTTATTTAAGTTTTATTTATTTTTTTGCTTATTTTTACTTTTGAGAAGTTAGAGGATATATTGCACAAATAATGTTTATTTTGATTGTCTTCCACTTCCAGTAAATATCCCTCACTGTGAATAGAGTTTTGGTACGGCTGCCACTTCTTGTCAAAAACGTACAGTGTCCATACGCAAGAGGCTGAAAGAACCGGATATGAACAGCTTGCAAAGCTTTGTGTTCACTGATATGTCCAGTCTCTATGTTATAAATTACATCGGTTTCCACTGAGCATCAAAGCAATGAGATGAAGACCAAATGATCCAAACCAAATGTGCTTATGGTTTTTTTTCCCCAAAGTCTGCACTAGCTTTGTGTTGTGTAGCAAAAAAGCAAAACCCCTAACCCCACAAAAAATGGAAGTTTAAAATGAGTAGTTTGACATTGCTCAGTTTCTTGTTTTGAGTTAAATTGGTACAGTTTTACATTTGAATAGTACATCTGTAGGTAGAATAGAAAGTAGTTAGCTTAGATGCTATTAGCTTAGCTTGCAAAAGATTGGGAACTACAAACACCTCTGAAGTCTACAGAATAAAAAAAATACAGACTAACTGGAAGTTACAGTGTTTCCATTAAAACTAACATGTTTATTTGTTTGATTATCTTCAATATTGTTTCGATTTGGGCACCTTTAGCAAAAAAATGAAAAAATATGTCCTTATACTCATTTTTATTTCATTTAGGTCCTATAAAAACAACATATTTTACGCTCTGTACTGTATTCAGGTACGTTTGAGACCAAAGTACAATTGTACTCACAGTATAGATCATTTGTAATATGGAAACACTGTCTGGAACAAGTGCTGCCCCCACTTGACTGTTCCAGCAGTTGTTAAGCTGCCAGTATAAGCACAGGGTTAAAGACTGACAGTTGAAAATCAACTTATGATATTAAGATCGCAGCATATAACTGTTTAGTGGACAACATACATTCCACTGCATGTCTTCATGGTGATTCAAACCAGTGGATGTAACCTCTCTCTTAAAAATCCTCTCTGTCCTTGTCCAACATTCCAGACCAGTGATTCATTCATAGACTTGATACAATGTGATACAAAGTCCATTTTAAAATGTGTATGTAAATAATAGTGTGAAGCCCATGTCAAGAAGATCGATTGCGTTCCAGTGGATGAAGAGAAAAAGAGGTTAACACGAAGAAGACTGTAGAGGCTCACTCCTCGCCCTCAGGGCTCAGGGACTGAGTGCAATGTTAAAGCTGCTGGTGTGTAATCTACCTGTTTTTTTCCTGTGTATAAGACAATTTAACTGACTGTAAAGAGACTATTTTGTTGAAGATGTAGTGAAAGACATTTATTTGAAAAAAATACCGATGTATAAGCTAGCACTGTTTTGAAAACACTAAACATATGAGTTATGTAGCATAAAACTGAAAAAGTGAATAATCCAAAGTATGTTTTTTCTTTCTTTCTTTCTTTTTTCACCACAGTACTGAAAAACTGGGTTCCTCTCCAGGACCTAAAAGGCCACAGATTCCCTGTGTGTCAGTTGTTTTTGGGTTTGGATTTTTCTTTTACTTTGTCTTGAAGTGGATTATATTGTAGAAAAGTAGTATAAGACCTTTTATTTAGGGCTGTAAAGGTACACAAAACTCACTGTTGGTTTTGCAGTCAGGATCAGGGACGTCTATTCTTGAAATGACACTTACACCCCTACTTTCATTATTTTAGTTCTGTGCCTCAATGATGAATATTGCAAAACTGATTTATAACCATGGAGTAAACTTTAGCAGTATTCCAGTGTAGGCATACCAGACACAATTGGGGGGGAAATCCAGCTATGGAGAATCTGCACTATCTAAGTATAGAGTTTATTTGGGAGGATCTTTCTGACCTGAGGGCAAAATACTGCAAATATATAGTCAAACTAGCCTTACCTTCTATTTCAAGAAAATTTACACTTATGGTTAATACGCGTCATGTAGCAGTTGGTTACACTGGTTTCCAGTAAAGCCGCTGGTTGGCTGTGTGACTACCAGTTTGTGTACTGGAAAATGTGAAAACCCATTTGAGTAAAGTTGTATTTATTGCAAACATTGTGTTTATGATTTAGGATTGTTTTTCTGTGCACAAGATTCTGTTCAAATGGGCTTCCAGCTGTAATACACAGCTTTTATTGGGTTTCTTTGCCCAGAAACACTGTGTTCAGTTCTCTTATTGTTGCTTGTGTTATATTACTGTAAATACTCTGTACATGAAGAGGTGCTGAGACATGATGGGAAAAAAAGAGCTTTATTTGTAATGAAAGATGAGAGATGTTTTCTCCCTTGTTTTACTAGGAGGGCATTGCATAGCAATAAACATTGCACAAAGTTGACCTCAATAATTTAGTTCTACTGTCTTCTGTATCATTCTTCTTCTTTTTTGTCATCAGACATGAAAACCAAAGCTTTTCCCTGCCTAAATCTTTCCTTCTTTTTCTCCTTTCACATTTCCTTGTCACTTTTACTCATTTGTTTTCTCACCCTGCCCCTATTTCGACTCCACTCCTGCTGGGTGAAACGATTGAAATTCCTCTGGCTTTGGGCTTATCAGCAACTCCTGCTGTGTTGATCTTAACACTACATTATTGCTGTGATTAAACCTACACAACGTAAATATCTCGTGGTGCAGAATGAGTTTCTGCACTATTGTTTTAAATTGTTTGAGACTTCATGAATGGAGAGTAAATTACATTTAGCAAATTACAACTGCATATTTGCATATATGTTTACTAGACATATGAGAAAGAGGCTGTTTGTATACCAGTCCCGGGCTTTCAAACAATGGTTGTGTGCATGAAGCAAAAGATTATTTCCATCTT
Source organism: Andinoacara biseriatus (assembly GCA_015108635.1). Taxonomy (NCBI): domain Eukaryota; kingdom Metazoa; phylum Chordata; class Actinopteri; order Cichliformes; family Cichlidae; genus Andinoacara; species Andinoacara biseriatus. Next base: position 71,801 of record VUQJ01024529.1, read on the forward strand.
CTGGTGGCACAGAGCAGACCTTAGTGACAAATTAATGTGATATAATTTGAAATGAGGATCTTGGATGAAGGTGGGCTGCAAAGTGGCTTGCAGATGCAACAACTTTGAGCAGAATGACGCTAAAGCAACGTGCCCAATGTGACACTCACATATGTGCGTTCAGCATTCTTCTAAGTCATTCCTCACGGCATTATGAGTAGATTAAAACTTAAAACTGGGCCTCACTTTAGTAAATTGTGTAAGACAGATGTGTAAGACATTTTGTTCGATTTGTGACAACACTAAAAAAATACTTCTTCTATAATACAGACCACATGCAGACCATTTTGAGATCTAAAACCAATAAAACCCAACATGTCGCGTCAGGGTTTAGTGGTTTTAGGGGTCTTGCTAAGCTGATAAGCTGGATAATTTAAAAAAAATTGGGTAAAACAAATTCCAAACTGACAACCTTTTGGTTTAGACCTGGTCTACTGTTGTCTGGATGGGGGAAAGTCATTCAATTTGCTTTTTATAAATAAATAAATAAGGTTTTAAACATCCTAAATTTTTTAGCCATACATGCTTACCCAGGTACATCACCTTAATCTGGTCCTTGAACATCTTTCCCCTTTCACTCTGTTTTGCAGGACAGTAAATCTAAACCTCTGAAGGTTTTCAGGTTTTCCAGGACACATGGCAACCAGACTTTGTACATGACACACGTGCGTCTCTGAGTCTCTGCAGTGAAAAATCCAGGAGTCGGGTCTAATGGCATGTAACAGAAACACCTTGCCCTCCTATAAATATTACATCCTGCCACAGGTGCTCCAGTGTAGGGTTCAGTGTTTCTTTCCTTCAAACACATCCACACATATGCCTTTGTGCTTCTGTTGCTGTCAGGACTCTCAATGACACACTGCCTTAGTTTAACTGTTACTATCGGTGCTGCATGCCCTAAAGCTCTAAACCTGATTCCAACCTAAAACCCAATCCGGCCCCACAAGGTCTGTCAATAAGGACAAACCAGAATCTCTACATTTTCCAAGGTGTAAAGGTCAAACTGACCCCCACCAAGACAGGCACATGTGCACAAACACACACATACACTATATAGCAAAAGTATTTGGTCATTACCATCACATAGATATGAACTTGAGTGACATCACATTCCTAATCCATAGAGTTTAATATGATGTAGAGCCACCCTGTGCAGCCACAACAGCTTCAGCTCTTCTGGGAAGGCTTTCCATAAAGTTTAGGTTTATAGGAATTTTTGACCGTTCTTGATTGTGGAATATTTAGTAGTGAGGAAACTTCATGACTGGACTTGTTGCCCAAGTGGCATACTATCATGGTGCCACGCCGGAATTCGCTGAGCTCAGGTTGCACACTGAGCATGTGGTGGAGTCACTTTATCCAGACCCGGGTGTCAATGACAAAGCCTCCAGAAACAGGTAAATTCTAGAAATCCTTTGACAAGACATGCACTAAATATGTTATAAATAGAGGTTATTTATCACTTGTTATTATATAAAAGTCATCACACTTCATTTATTATTTTATTCAGGGTTGCATACCACCATTTGGAGAGGGAATCTGGATTGAGCACTATATCTTTTTCATATAAGCATACTTCTTAATTATACTTACCTAAATTTTCCAATGATTTATTCATCATTAAGCAACTATTTCAACATATTTCTGCATTAACTATACTCATGGCAGCCTTTCATTCATTGCTGCTGGCTATCCCCTGATTGATTCAGCTTTGACTATGAATATGAGTCATATTCAAATATAGCAGACTACACAATTTGTTCATTACGCTTTGATACATTGTTAACAATTATTTAAACCACTTGAGGATTTTGGTTAAATATTAAATATGTTGTTTTGCAAAGTAACCATTTAGTTTTTATTCTTTTTTTTCTTTTTTTTACTTGGAGTTAACCATGTAACCCATCATTTCTAACTAACTTTATTATTGCTAATCATCTACCTGTGCTCTTTCTTTGGTGAACTGTTTATTACTTGCTTTAACAATTCATCACTTGCACCTAATCAGTTATTTTACCTTCACCCTATCTAGAATTGTCCATCCATCCATCCATCCATCCATGCCTAAGCAGAGAAGCCCAGACTTCCCTCTCCCCAACCAGCTCATCGGGAGGGACCCCAAGGTGTACCCAGGCCATCCGAGAGATATAATCTCTCCAGCGTGTCCTGGGTTTTCCTCGGGGCCTCCCCCTAGTAGGACATGCCTGGAACACCTCACCCAAGAGGCGCCCAGGAGGCATCTTATTCAGATTCCCGAGCCACCTCAACTGGCTCCTTTTGATGTGGAGGAGCAGCTTGAATCATTTATCCAGTAATTCATTTAACTGTTTAGATTTATTTTTTCTACAGAGTCTTCATGTGCTCTTAATCAGTACAGGTAGAACCAGGGAGCCAGGAATCTTTCACTTGTTAGGCAATTTTGTAAACCAATATACTTTAAACACAATTATATAATGTACATGTCCAGTATCTCTCAACATCTTCATCTCTCAACATTTTTCTTTATACGTCTCCTCCTAATATCTCCATCTTATGTAAGGTGATATTAGTGAAGCATGTGCAGAGAAAGAACTTATATCACTTATCATACAACATAAATATCTTATATTGAACTCCTTGAACTCCAAGATGCGTTAATCAATCTGGATGGAACTTAATATGTAAACTGCCTATTTTACCTGCATTATCAACATCTATATAGCTTTTAATAATTATTTTTAGAACACTCAAATCCTTACGAATTATATACATGGCAAATGACTGCCCCTCCCTGAGCCTGGTTCTACCGGAAGTTTCTTCCTGTTAAAAGGGAGTTTTTCCTTCCCACTGTCGCCAAGCGCAGGGGATCAGTTTGACTGTTGGGTTTTCTCTGTATTATTGTAGGGTTACAATACAAAGCAGCTTGAGGCGACTGTTTGTTGTGATTTGGCGCTATACAAATAGAATTGAATTTAATATTATTTTTTCTTTGTGATATTGCTTATACTTCTAATATTGATATTACAGTTTTTCTCTATGACTGTGTGACTGTCTGACTCTATGCACCGTTTTTACAATTTGTATTATATTTCTGTCTATATACAATTACCTTTTAGATTTACAGGGTAGTTGTTATGGTTTGTCATTAATCTATCTCAGCTATGGTATTATTCTTTTGATACACTTGTATATCTTACATTATTTAATTTAAGCTCTTTGGCTTTTTCCACGTTTTTACATGCTTATATGAATTTCTTATAATATTTTATAATACCACTGCTCAGACTCCTGACCTAATTGTTTATTATATTCTTGACTCCTTTGAGTAGTGGGCGAGTATAAATAATGTGTTTCCTGTAAAATTGTAAAGTCTGAAAAAGGGCAGCTGTGGCCCGAAACATTGCTTCTTCTAAAGGTTTTTGTATTAAATCTTTCATTCAGGAGCTCCATGTTGGTGTGCGGACCTCTTTTTTGCTTTTCGTCAGCTGCTTTTGCCATCCACTGCTATCTCATAACAAATAACAGTATAAGAAATATGCAGATCGTAGGGAGCAGGTGATTTTTTTTAATCTTTGACACCTCCCAGATTAGTGAGTAAAGTACACGGCACACCTTCAGTCTCAGGCTTTATTTACATGCAACAGCACTGTTGTGTAGATTTAGATACATATTACAGCAGCAAAAACCTCATTAACTAGATATTATCCCTTACAGAGAGACAGATTTGGCACTAAATCACAACCCGTCTACACTTCAGGCAGGTGAGTTGTTGCACAGTTTGTAATGAGCTCCATTACAGCTGTGCGACATTTTCATTTCACTTCTAAAAGTCTGATCCATTTAACTTTTTGGTCACACTAATATATTTTTCTGCATTCCAGCTTAAATTCTTGTATTTGTAGGAGAATCGATGTTTACCATAAAGAACGTGACCTTTTTCGCTTGTATAAGTAACCAGATATGACAGAAGGCAGCCTAATAGCCTGACAACAAGAAAACACCCTTCTGTTGTACAATAATTTGACTTTCTCTCTTATACCTGTACGTTCTTGTACCCACATACAGCAACCATGGGCAACAAACCTTCAAGTCATCAAGAAGAAAAGACAGAAAAAACAACCATTTTTCAGTCCCAGGCTGGAGCGGTGTACAGGATTCCTGCACTTTTCTACGATGGAGACAAAAAAATCTTTCTGGCCTTTGCAGAGAAGCGAAGGGCTGAAGATGATCACACCGCGGAGGTACTGGTCATGAGAACGGGAACAGTGAGCAACAATCAAAACTCTAATAAAGTGATAATTACGGTAATTATCTTGCACAACTTTTATTGTTATATTTTCATATCAAGATATTCTTTTCACCTCATCCATACTAAGTTTTTTTATTTTTTATTTTCACACCTCTGAATCACATGTTTTTAGTGGTCAGATCTCAGAACGGTGACGGAGGCACATCTGAAAGGACATCATACGATGAATCCCTGCCCGGTGTATGACACAACCAATAAAAAACTTTTCCTGTTCTTCGTCTGCATTAAAGGTATTGTGTCAGAGTGTTGGCAGAGATTCTGGGGCTGCAACAAGACCCGTCTGTGCTACATCACATCCACTGATGCTGGTCAAACTTGGAGTCAAGTGACCGATCTGACTGATACACTGGCTGAAATCAAACAATGGGCCACATTTGCTGTTGGGCCAGGCCACGGTATTCAAGCAGAGAGTGGCAGATTGATTGTTCCAGTTTATGGTTATGCGTCTTGCTCCAACTCATTCTGTTGTATAATGTGCTATTGCGCTGTCTCACATTCACTCTGCCTTTACAGTGATGATGAAGGTAACACTTGGCAATTTGGCAACCCGCTTGAAAAGAAATCGGGTGAATGTGAAATGGCAGAGATTTGCGATGACAAAGGCAACTGGTCCATCTACTGCAATGCCCGCAGTGCTAATGGCCATCGCGTTGAAGCTTTCAGTTTTGATACCGGTGAGGATTTTGGCATTCTCCCAAATGGCACACTTGTGGAAACAGGCTATGGATGTCAGGGAAGTGTGGTCTCCTTTCCAGCTCAGAATGAAGGTGCAAAAAGAAAGGCTGATCAAAGTCAGGATCCCAAATGGCTACTTTTTTCCCACCCTGCTGATAAGGCCAAAAGGGTGGATCTGGGAGTGTATCTGAACAAATCCCCATATGAACCAGAAAAGTGGAGCCCACCCTGGATCATCAACAAAGGGCCCAGTGCTTACTCAGACCTGGTTTACATTGGCGATGGGCTGTTTGCATGTCTAATGGAGCGTGGGGATAACAGTGAAACTGAACAGATCGCTTTCTCAATTTTTAGCTACAGTGAGGTCGAGAAGGGTGCTGGGGAGTAAATGCTCGTTGCTTTTGCTCAGTATCCTCTTGTTGTTAGGAGCTTTAGCATAAATGTAATTTTATTTCATTCACATGAGACATTAAGATACATTATTTTAAATTCAGGAAATACTATATCTGACATAGTATATCAATATACTGAGTTTTTGTATTACTATGTAATTATGTCATTTTATTTCACTTTAAAAGGCAGACATTTTGATAATTGTGATTTTAATTGATTTTAATGGTTAAAATGAAAACTGATGATCCTATGTCCACCTTGAAGCTTCTGTATTTCACAGGGTTTTACAATTTATTAAAGGTGATTTGTTTCTTGCTCACCACTGTATATGAAAAAGTATGAAGAGAGCAAACTGAAGAGAAAAGGCTCGGCTGCAAAGATTGCCTGCTTACCCCTTCCTGATTGAATTTAAATGCAGTGCTAGTATTATTAATATTAGGATTAGGATTAGCTGCACCGCTTGTTCACACTGAATTTGGAAAAACTGGATTTAAATACTTCACTGCTCAGAAATGGAACAAGCTACACAAAACCATGAAGCTCTGATTTCACTGGAGCATTTTAAAGGCTTGTATTTGTCTGTCTGCAACTACTCTTGCAGGTTTTCTTTATGTGTGATTATGTGTTTTTTTTGTACACGGGTCTCTCTTAAAAAGGAGATCTCAATCTCAATGAGATTACCTTTTTAAAAAAAATAAAAAAAATTTAATTTCATACGTAAACAAAAATAAATTCCTCATGTAACTGTAAAGATGCTGTTTACCAAATGTGAAATAAAACATAAATAAAATAAAATAAAAATGAAACATAAAATAGAACAGCATTATCTGAAAAATGGTGTAATCGTAGCTAGCTGTAAGAATAATCGGGTAAGAGGAGGTTCTGTTTGGGGAAATTATACAAAATTACTTTTACAGTAATGATTCATCCATTGTGGCAAACATGATGTAAAAAATTATTTAAAAATTATTTCTCTAGTTGATATTTTCTGTATTTAATAGCTGTGCATATGATATGATCAGTAACAGAGGCACGGCACTGATTAGGTGCCCCTGTGCTCCTTCACCTCCCCTCCTCCTGTCGCTCCCCCTACACACACACGCGCGCAAACACACACACACACACAAAAGGTGCTCCAGCGCGGGATTTTGAGAACATGGTCTATCGTGACAGTTTTCATTTGAATCATCAACTCTAGCTACCATCTGACAACAGGTCGCTGGAGTGGGAGACACAAAAAAGAAAGCTCTGCGGGGCACAAAACAGAAGAGGGAGAAAGATAAAAATGTTCACGTCCACCATGGCAACCGGGCAGAATGTCCATTTAAACAGTGTCAAATTGGTAGAATGTTTACGTCCAACATGGCGGAATGAAAAAAAGCTTTTCAAAGTGGTTTAAACTTGGCAACTGTGGCTAACATTTAGCTACCTGAGAACATAATAGTTCTACTCAAACGCTTGACTTTCTTTTACATTTTTGTACAAAAATGAGGTCTGAGAGCAGTCAGATAGTCTTCAGCTGGAGGGCTGAAGGAATTAACCACTAAAATATTCAAATGCAATGCTGAAATGAAACACACACTTTTTCTTACAGCGAAGCTAATTTTTCCCATAAAATGTTGGTATTCTGTCAATTTTCGTGAACCACAACAGAAACTTGCGTGTGTAGGAAGCAGCTGGCTTTAGTCCTCAAAGGTGACTGCTACAGAGGGTCGGCTGCTACAAATTCTCTGCAGCTCTCTGAAATCAAATAAGTGTCTCACAGTGATGTGACTTCCCTGTTTTCATAGAAACAACTTTAGAAAAAAAAACGGAAATGAGGAGAATTTAAGGTCCAGCTTTGTTTGATTTGAAAAATTCATCACTCTGGGTGTCCCCCAAACATGTGACATTTGAACTAAAGCAAATGTGGGGTAACAACTGTGATCATTATATATCAGCTTTGTCAGTCTGAGCCACAGTGTCATTACATCAGCCTCCAGTCTCCTATCTTCATTCTTCTTTGACAAACTGCAGCGCCCTGCCTGATAAATGCAGCAGCCATACCTCTCTTTCTTCAGGCCAAAAGCTTTCAGCCTTCACTATCACACTCTCAACATGCCCAAACAAAGCTCATTCCAAACAAGCAAAGGTATTTATGAAAAACATTTGGCTTAAACAGAGCAGCACCACACACAGAGTATCAGTAAGAAGTTAGGAATGAGACTCATAAGGATGAAATTCGGGATTTATGTGTAACATAAAGAATGGAGCATTTCTCACTTGTATATAATCAGACATGACACATAAATTATTATTTTACAGGGACAGAATTTTCTGTGATCAGAATATCCAAATATAATGATTTTTTTTTCAACAACACAGACAGCAAATTAGGGCTAATATTTATATATTAATTAAATATTCAGTTTTAGGCATTTCAAGGCATTTGTTAATTATTTCATTCCTACTCTGCTGATTGTTTAATTTACACACCTCTGATTATTATCATTTTTAGTGGTCAAACTCTTGATGGTTGCACATTTGGATGGATATCATTAGATGAACCCCTGCCCGGTGTATGACAAGGCCAATAAAAACCTATTTCTTTTCCTTCATTTGCACTGAAGGCAGTGTTACAGAGGAATGGCAGAGTTTCTCGGGATACAACAAGGCCTGCCTCTGCTACATCACATCCACTTGTGCTTGATAAACCGGGAATCATGTCGCTGATTTGAATAAAAAACAGGCTGTGACCCAAACAAGCAAAGGGTCACATTTGCTGCTGGGTCATGTCAATATACTTAAACAGGGAGTGGTAGATTAATTGATTCTGGCTATTTTTTGCCCATACATGTAATAAGTACAGAAGGATTGATCTGGGAGAGTATCTAAACAACTCCCCAAATGATTCAAAACATGGAGCACACCCTGGATCATTAACCCTGTGCCCTGTGGTTCCTCAGACTTGGCTTGCACTGATGATGTCTACTGGGGAAAACAGTAAAACTGAACAGGCAGCTTTCTGAGTTTTTAGCTACACTGCAGTCAAGCTGAAGTCAAGCAGGGCACTATAAATATCCATTTATAGACAGCTTTATCCTATCAGACACTGTTGCCAGGGCCCACATCACAAATGGCCTTTTGTCTTTCACATTGTCACCTTCTAAAATAATGG
>VUQJ01024529.1:80372-97610 GCA_015108635.1 Andinoacara biseriatus
ACAAAAGAAATGAACCAAACATTAAAATTATGATGCTTTAGGCAAAAATAACACTTTTGTTAAAAAAATACTTTGTCCAGGGTGACGACATGTGACTTTAAAGAAACTTGTGTAATCCAAGAAGTTTTATGGCAGTGAAATACTACTTGCAGTAGTCATTACTGTATAATTATGAACATCCATGTTCATTGTGGATAAACTCAGCACTCAGATGTGCCAAGACGTAACCTAACAGCCAGGTAACAAGGCAAACACATTTCAGTTGTACTGCTGTTGTGGTCAGATGCATTTTCGTTTACTATGGACAGAATTCTCAGCGTTCGGGAAATCAGAAAATGAAGAATATATTAATAATGTAGCTGAAAGGAACACAACCCCAAACATGTTTTTTATATATGTATTTATATATGTATTTTATATTAAAGTGAAAGGAATACTCGGCTCTACAGAGCTCTGACTCTTTGTCAGCCTGGCTACAGTGCTGAAAAGAAACCTGGATCGTTCTTATTTTCTTCAATGAATGATGAATAGTAAGCTTTTTCTAGATTTACAGAGGGCTTTTTTTTTTATAGTGCAACAAACTCTTTTTCCAGGCTAAAAGAGCATCTTCTAAGTTATTGAGATGCCATTCCCTCTCCAGTTTACGGTTTATCTGCTTTAAGCTGCACGTTTGTGAATTATACCACGGAGTCAGGCACTACTGATTTGAGGCTTTCCCTATTAGAAATATATATATTGTAAATATTGTATCATGATACAAACAAGAAATGTAGCTGATGAAACATAACTTATGTCATTAGTTATCATTAGCTCCCAGTCAAACAAGCAGCCTAAAACTGGCCAAAGGATCCAATCCAGCCCCCTAGATTTAAAAAGTGTGAAAAAGTGAAGAAGTTTGAAACTAATGAAGTCATAAATATTTCAACATTTTCAACTACTAATGTACTAAAAATGAGTGAAGATGAAAGTTTTAAAATGTTTAAATGTTTTAAAGTTTATGTAGATCTCAAGCTGTCTGGATCATAAAAAAGTAAAATCCTACTTTTGTTCATTTCCAAAAAAACGTAACATGAGGTTTTGGTGGTTTTGTGGCATCAGAAGCCTGATGTTCACACTTTTTCAGTCTTGTGTTGAGAAGGAAGCATGAAGAAGTGTGCACACCTGAACAGAACCTGTAATGTGGCTCAAAGATTGCTTGTTTATTATATTAGGGAGGTGCAGATTGTGAGTATAACCTGCTCCCTTAACAAGTATATATTTTTTGACCAATATCCCAAAGTCTGGGCTGTAGATGGATCAAAAAGATATTGCAGATGATGAGCAAAGTTATTTACAATATCAGTCCATTCCTTCTGCTTAACCAGTTCAGGGCCATGGTTGGCCTGACCCTCTCCCAGCTGTTATGGGACGGGAGGTGAGGTGCAGCATGGGCACGCTGTCAATCTATCACAGGAAGACATAAAAACATTTACACCTGTGGCTAATTTAGTATCACCAATTAACCTAATGTGCATTGTCTTTGGACTGTGGGAGGAAGCCAGAGTACCCAGAGAGGCCCCGGCCAAACACAGGACTCAAACCCACGACCGCCTCACTGTGAGGCAACAGTGCTAACCACATCACCACCCAATATTATTATTTATTTCCTATGATCCTCGCTTTTGGTAATCTGGCTAGGTTGTAATATTATGCCAGGCCCATAGCATTTTTCCCTTTTGGTCACACTTGAAATAATCAAATTAAAGAAGTTGTGATCCAGTACAACAGGGGTGGCCAACTCCAGGCCTCAAAAGCCAGTGTCCTACAGGTTTTAGATGTGTCCCTGGTCCAACACACCTGAATCAAATGGCTGAATTAGCTCCACAGTATGCAGTCAAGTTCTCCAGAGTCCTGCTAATGACTTCTATATGTGATTCAGGTGTGTTGGATCAGGAACACATCTAAAACCTGCAGGACACCGGCTCTTGAGGCCTGGAGTTGGCCACCCCTGCTGTAAAAGATCCACCAGTTAAATTAAGGTTAAGTCCAAAATGGCAAAAGTGAGGACCATAAAAGCTCCAGAGTCCAATATCGTTTTAGCAGTTACAAACTGATTCGGTGTTAATATTAGTGACCTCTGACTGACGCAGCAGGGTGTCATAACTAACAACATGAATTACAGTTTTCCCAAACGTGTTTATCCTTAGCCGGATCCTTAGCTGGTCGTTGATGTTTCTAGTGCCCTTATATCTAAATATGCAGTCACCAGCCTCAGGGGCACTGTTTGTTGTAATTTCAGACTATATAAATAAAACTGAGGCTACAAAATTGGACAAAAGAAGTTTGGAAAGACACAGTTCTGATCAGTCTTGATTTCTGCTGTGACATTTGGATGGTTGGGTCAGAATTTGGAAGCTTGGATATTTTCTTGATACAGTTTTGGCCCCTGAACATTGTTTAAATTCCACAGTGTACCTGAAGATTATTGCTGACCACATCCATCCCTTTATGTCCACAGTGTACCCATCTTCTGACGGATGCAGTTTATTGCAGCTCACCCTAAATTTTCAATGTGTCAATGCAATGCAGCAGTATTTACCACACAATGTTGTCATACACCATCATAAATTACTAGATCATAAAGACTAGAAATAAAATTTATTGGCTTTTAAAAACTGGAAACTATGATTTTATATTTTCATTTAAAATTTATATCCACACAAACAGATAATTGCATATATATTTTATGGTCATGTACCCTAATGACATCCTCTGGAAAAAAAAAAAAGATATTGAACTAAACATAATTCCAGCTGCTTTTGATCTGCATGAAGATACAAGGCTGCAAATGAGCCTGTAAATTGTGCCAAATGTTTTCTAAAGCAATTTTTCTATCTATTTATGATCAATTATTCTGATTCACTGCCGTCCCACTTCCTCCACTCAAAAACTGGGACTCCGAGCAGCACACAAGTGCTGTTTTCAGACAGCATTTACATTTCCATTAGTTTAAACTGATGCATTTTTTAATTCTAACAAAGATGGGCGTGAGCTGTCCTCGTTGATTTTAACTCAAACTGACTTTACTTCGCTCATTTTGAAAGGAATGTGACGCACTGAAAGCAAATCCATTCAGAATCCTGGCCCAAAATGTACGGTAGTCCCCATGCGTATGGTTCAGGCCTGTGTATGTGGAACCATAATGGCCGCCAAGCAACTCAGTTGCGGCGTTTGTTTTGTTTCGTCGGCTCAACCCCCGGGGGGCGGGGCCGCTGCGGGTGTAAAGTCACGTGATACACGAAAAGCCAGGCTGACCAATTCCAATATGGTGGCTAGCTTGGCAGGTCTACGGTTCTTGTTGATGATATTGTTGTTCTGCGGGATCAGGTACGGCGCCTGCAGCCAGGAAGCTCCGCAGGTTCTGGGGCTACGACTGGAAGACCCGGCGGGCCTGCTGTGCATGAAGGGTCGGATCATTTCGGCACCAGAAGGAGCCACGTTCCAGCTCCGTCTCTTCGGGTCTAACCTGAATGGAAACTTATCGTGGGTAGCGTTCGCACGGGAAACTGGCGAAGCGGCCGGGGCGACGGATGATGCGTCTGACCCGTGCAAGCAGCAGTCCAGCCGCCAGGACTCCCCGTTCCAGGTGACCAATTTCGACCTCGAGGAGGGGCATGGCGGGCTTTTGACGGTGGAGGCTCTGCGGAGGAGCACCTCTGCAGGAGAAGCTGGCAACGAGCAGACCTCCTACCACCTATGTTTATGGAGCGGAGAGAATTGGGCATCTGCGGGCCCGGAAAGACTGCGAATCAACACCGACGTCAGTACAGACTACATCCCGCCGTGGGGTCTGGCCGTACTGATAGTGCTGCTGCTTGTGGTCTGTGGGCTGCTGAGGACGGTGAACCTGAGTTTGTTGTGGCTGGACCCGGTGGAGCTTTATGTCCTCCACAGCTGTGGATCCGAGGAGGAGAAACGAACCGCGAAAAGACTGGAGCCGGTCAGGAGGAGGGGGAACTTCATGGTGAGTTTCTAAAAGCACGTGGGAGGAAAAAATGAAGAAAGAGCGGTGAAAATGTTATTATGTTTCTTTAACGTGTGACTTTTCTGTCCCAGGCATGTTCTCTCTTGTTCCTGTGCGTTCTGGGACACTCGGTTCTCGGCGTGCTCCTATACCGGGCACTGGGCTCCATCGCCTCAGCAGTTTTCACCAGCGGCTTTCTCATCTTCTTCCTGGCTGAGCTGGCTCCTCACATCTTGTGCTCTGGTTACGGCTTCCAACTGGCGCCTGGTCTGACCTGGCTGGCCCAGGTTTGCATGGTGCTCACCTGCCCCATGTCCTGCCCTCTGGGCCTGATCCTGGATCTGGGGCTAAGGAGGGATATCAGTACATGTGGAATAAGGGAGAGGGCCATGGAGATGATCCGAGCAAATGTCAACGATCCTTACAGGTAAAAACAGTAGAGAGGATCACACAGCTTCAGGCCAGATTCTGTCATATTCTGCTGCATAATTGTTACATTAGATGTAGCATAATTATGCTACATTCAGGGGTAGGCTGTAGTCTTCAGTGTTTCAAGATTACATCAGGTCCACTGATATAGAGGCTCTTTGAGTTTAATATTCTGTCGAAATGTTGGACACATTAAGATGCTTTGATTCACGATTAATATCAGACACCTCTGTTTTCTTTAACAGAAGCATTTGGTGTGATTTTGGCGATTCTTGTACTGCTCGTATAACGAATAGTTAGGAAAATGATTCACAAAAGTTTGAAACATTACTTGACAGTTTGAGGCTTGAATTGTCTACCTCTTTACACTTCACTTAAGACTTCACATTTGCTATTGGCAAATAGCAAATGACAAATGACTTGGCCTGATTAACGCTTGCCCATGAAAGACTTGAGACTTGACCCGGACATGATCTAGAAGACTTGAGATCATTTTGAGACTTGTGTTGGACTTGCTTTTTAAAGACTTCACATTTGACCTGGAATAGCCTGTTAAAGATTTGAAACATGCTCCGGCGTCACCCTGCAGACATTTGAGGCTTGAACCAGATTAAGCCCTGAGACTCTTTGTTCCAGAACAAAATGACTTATTGGGACTAGTCTTTGACTAGCCCTCTGAAGACTTGAGACTTAACCCTGTTAAGTCTTCAGACTGGAATCAGACTTGTTTTCAAGAGATTTAAGACTTGGCCTAAACTTGGTCCAGGAGACTTGACTTTTTCTAGGCTTAATCTGCATTAGATCTTGAAAGACTTGAGACCAGAGTTCAACTTGGTCCTCCAAAGTTGGCCTACAAGATTTGATTGTTGACTGAGGGGTTCTTGTGATTGTGTATGCAGTGAGTTTGTAAAAGAGGAGTTCAGCCGTGGAACGTTGCGCATTAAGACAGTGGAGGACATCCTGACTCCTCTGAAAGACTGCTTCATGCTGCCTAGCTCGGCTGCCCTCGACTTCTCCACAATGTCTGAGATTATGCAGAGTGGATACACCCGGGTGCCCATTTACGAGGAGGAGAGGTGGGATCGGCAACACAACACTCACATATGAATTATAATAACAAAACAACACTGCATTAAAAACTTGGAGTAGCTGCATTGATCTGATGCGAACAGGGTATCTGCAGAATCAGGATGTTGGAATTAAGGCTTTTTAGGATTACTTTGATCAAATTTAAAACCTTGTATTTGCTAATTTTAACTTTCTTCACTTGAAACCTGTTTTTGAAATACCCAATTCATTGTATGAGCCCACCCACCACTATAACCACACTCTGGATCTTGTTCTAACCTATTGCTTAGAAACTGAAGATTTAACTGTGTTCCCTGGAACACTTCTGTCTGATCATTTTTTAATAACATTTAAATTTGCTGCAATGGATTTCACAGCAGTTGGGAATAAATATCATTACAGTAGAATTCTTTCTGAAAGTGTTGTAACTAAGTTTGATATAATTGGTCCATTGTTATCTTCTTCAGTGCCATGTGCCAACACAGTGCAGAGCAGCTACCTAAACTCTACTCCCACAGAGGTCGATTATCTTATCAGTAGGTTTACATGTTCACTGTTTATGACTCTAGATACTGAAAAGCCTCAAATCAGAAGTGCTTACCTCCCTGGTATAACTCATAAACGCGCAGCTTAAAGCAGACAACCTGTAAGGCGGAGAGGAAATGGTGTCTCTCTGATTTAAATGGTTTTCATTTAGCCTGGAAAAAGAGTGCGTTGCTCTATGAAAAATTCTTGAATCATTTTTGACCAGGATATGTCCTTCAATGCACATATTAAACAAATATGTAGGACTGTTTTCTTGAATTTGCGCAATATCTCTAAAATTAGAAACATCTTGTCTCAGAATGATGCTGAAAATTTAGTTCTTACATTTATTAATTCTAGGCTGGGCTACTGTAATTCATTACTATAGGTTACCTGAAAAGCCTTCAGCTGATCCAAAATGCTGCAGTGAGAGTACCTATAGGGACTAGAGCAAGCATATTTCTCCCATATCGGCTTCCTTCTTCTCACATACAAACTCTTGAATAATGGTAAATGGACTAGTTCTTATATAGTTGAGCACTCAAAGCGCTTTAAACAACACATTTTGAATTTACCCATTCATACAAGCACTTCCTTCTACAGCCAAGTGCTTACTATCTAACTTTCACACACATTCATACTCCAGTGGTTGCAAATTGGGGTTCAGTATCTTGCCCAAGGATACTTTGGCATGCAGACCAAAGCAGTCAGGAATTGAACCACCAACCTTCCGATTAATAGATGAGCTGCTCCACCTCCAGAGCCACAGTCACCTGCCCCGTCTTATCTTAAAGACCTCATAGTACCGTATCACCCCAACAGAGCACTTTGCTCCCTGGCTGCAGGTTTAGTTGTGCTTCCTAAGATATCTGAAAGTAGAATGGCAGGCAGATCCTTCAACTTTTAGGTTCCTCTTCTGTGGAACCAGCTCCCAGCTTGGATTCAGGAGTAGGCTTAAATCTTACCTTTATGATAAAGCTTATAGTTAGGGTGAACTCTGCCTTAGTTACACAGAAATAGGCCTAGGCTGCTGGGGGTGAGGGTTTTTTCTTTTTTGTTCACTTACCTCTTTCACTCTGCATGTGTTTATATACCACTCTGTATTTAATCATTAGTTATTATTAATCTCTGGCTCTCCTTGACAGCATATCTTTTGTCCTGTCTCTCTCCTCTCAACCCCAACCGGTCGCAGCAGATGACTGCCCCTCCCTTAGCCTGTTTCTGCCAGAGTTTTCTTCCTGTTAAAAGGGAGATTTTCCTTCCCACTATTGCAAAGTGCTTGCTCATAGGGGGGTTGTCTGATTGTTGGAGTTTTTTCTGTATTATTGTAGTGTCTCTACCTTACAATATAAAGCACCTTTAGGCCACTGTTTGTTTTGATTTGGTGCTATATAATTAAAATTGAATTGAATCATTCCTGGTGGTGCTTTCAGAATCTTTATAGGCTGAATATAACTGAGTGTACAACTCGAATTGTACTGACCATTCAATGCATAGATTTTATTCCTTTAATATGTATAATGCAAGTATTTGCTACACTTTCACAAAATATGGTACACTGAGAAAGCACAAGTGCACATTTCCTTATAATCTAACACATGCAAAGTATTCCTAAATGTATCCAGAGTGTGTGTGTCCAAACCTTTCATGGGTTCTCTATGGTAGGTATTACACTGAAAACTCAAAATGTCTTTGACCAATGAATGAATGAATGTAATAGTAGCTTATTTTCATCCAACCAAAGGCACTGTGAGTGTGAATGTTTGGGAAGCCCTGATATTGAATGCCATGGAAAGGTCATTAGGAGTTATCATATACACACTGATACCAATCATTAACCTATGTTTAATTTCCTTCAGATCCAACATTGTGGAAATCCTGTATGTGAAAGACTTGGCTCTGGTTGACCCTGAAGACTGCACCCCTATGACCACCATCACTAAGTTCTACAATCACCCTCTGCACTTTGTCTTCAACGACACCAAACTAGATGCCATGTTGGAGGAGTTCAAAAAAGGTGGGCTGTTTGATTTATGGGAATGCTTGGAATCATAGAAAATTATAGAGGCTTCTTTTTTTGTTTGTCCCTTTTTTACTTGTACTTTTAATCTGGAGCTTTCATGCTCTTCAAGGCCTTAATGATAAAACGCCCTAAAGTTCAACATTGTTTATAAACTGCTGTGTTCAACTAGACGAGACTACACATCTACACACACGCCTAGATTCATTTGACATTATGGAGTGTCATACAAATTTCCAGTGGGAAAGGGGGGGGGGGGGGTAACTGCAACAGTACAACTACCCCCCCAAAGAAAAACATCAAGAAGAACAGTAATTATCAAGATAGTATAAATTTCCCAGAAGTCTCAAGATGTGTGATGTATAGTATGATAATGTATTAGAACCTCCAACAGTTCATGAGCAGCACTTCATGATAGTGGGGAAAAAGAACCTTAAAAAACTTAAACAATCTCTGATTCTCAGGCAGGTTGTGAATTTGATAAATGTTTTTTTTCCTAAACAGTTTATGGATGCTTTATTTAAAATAATATGACAAAATGAGAGATTATCAACAATAATTTAATCACCCTGAATAAAAAGAAATGTCACAACTCTGAGTTCTGTCTCCTCTTAATTCAGAACTTCTGTTTTGCCCTGAATGACCTTTGCCCCCGCTGTAATTTGAATTTTAACCTTTCCCCTTCAATCAGGCAACTCTCACATGGCGATCGTCCAGAAGGTGAACAACGAGGGGGAGGGGGATCCTTTCTATGAGGTGCTGGGTTTGGTCACCTTAGAGGACGTCATAGAGGAGATCATCAAGTCTGAGATTCTGGATGAATCTGACGGCTACTGTGAGTTTCTGTTGGATTTTTGGTTTCTTAGGTTCTTGTATTGTTATTTAGATCTTGTCTCCCGTTATAGTGGACAGGAAAGTGAAGCGTGCCCTCACTCCGCTAGAGATTCCTCTGGAGCCTCGCAGCACCCACGAAGAGTTTTCTCTTTTCAAGCCACCTGAAGGAGAGCCCAAGATCCGCACCTCACCACAACTCCTGCTGGCCACACACCGCTTCCTGTCAAGAGGTACGTGAGTATGCGTGTTTATCTGTAAATCTTTATTGGCTTGTTTGACTGTGTGCCTAATACATGAACAAATCAGTCACAGTTTAACGCAGCCCATGTAATGATTGTTCTGTAATAATATTGTGGTCAGCCAAGCCACAAGCAGTAACTAAAGGTTTGGTCAAAGGTCAGTTGAGACCAGAATCCGACTTCTTGATGTTTTCCATAAATATATGGAACCCCAGAAATGTATAATCTCAGAGCTGGAGATCCACCCATTCCATATTTACCCATTGCTTGTTAAATTACAGTATTAGACCTCCACTAATGATGATTTGTTTTCTTTATTTTTTGTTACCCATGCACACAGGGTATAAAATAATAAAACAAACATGTTCATCCTTTTAGAGTTTCTCATCTCAGAGTTAACCAACTCAGAGTTTGGGGTTAGAGTACAGTTACACTAGCTTTCTGGAACAGGCTCCTGCAGTTTATCAGTCATCCAGTACTGATATTGGCTTATCACAGTGATAATGGCAATTTATTTGAAGTAACTTAACCTTGAAGTTGTTTGGGGCTCGACTCCATTATTTACAATATTGTCAGCAGCATATGTAACATAGCATCACAGTTGAGCTCCACAATCCCTCCTTTTCAATATAACCCAGTCCTTCAATGGATATTTCGATCGATGCATCAAATAAAACATACAGTCATTGGCTACTTTGTTACTGTAGGTACACCATGCCAGGTTGTTGTACCAGCTTGGTTCCCTTTTTTGCCTTCAGAACTGCCTTCATTCTTCATGGTTGATGCATTAAGGTGCTGGAAACATTTTTCTGACATTTTGGTCCATGTTGACATGATATCATCATGCATTGCTGAAGATTTGTCTGCTGCACATCCATGATCCCAAAGGATCTGTTAACTGTGGGGACATTGTCAAGGCACCTGTGTGCTCCTCTGCTACTGCCCTTCTACCATACCTTGGTTGCAATGAGTGATTATTTGAGTTGAGTTGAGTTACTTTTGCTTTACTATCAGTTTGAAGTCTTCTGCCCATTTTCCCTTGACATCAACATGTTTTTGTCACCCAGATAACTACTGATCTCTGGATATTTTTCTTCTTTGGACAATTCTCTGTAAGCCCTAGAGATTATTGTGAGAGAGAATCCTAGTAGATCAGCAGTTTATGAAATACTCAGACCAGCCTGTCTGGCACTGGCAACCATGCCATGTTGAAAGTCACTTAAATCACCAGTTCGTCTTGACCATGTATACATGCTTAAATGCGCTGAGTTGCTGCCATGTGATGAGCTGAGTTAAGCAGTTTAACAGGTGTACCTGATTAAGTGTTTGGCCAGTGTACTTAAAGATGGTAGAATAAACTTTCCAAACTATTCAGTTCATATATTCATACAACAATCAAGCATAACATAATGACCACCGAAGTGAATAACAGGGATTATTTCTTCACCATGACACCTGTTAGTGAACATTTTGTCCTCAAAATTGATGTATTAGAAGTAAGAACAATGAGCAAGTGTAGGAGCGAGTTTGGCGAGGGCCAAAGTGTGCTGGTTAGAAACCTGCAGCCACTGTGGGGTGTTCCCCGTCTGCATTGGTCAATCTCAAAAGTGGTCCACGGAAGGAACAGTAGATCACCAGCAACAGGGTCATTGGTGGCCAAGTCTCATCGATACACTTGGGAAGCGAAGGCTGGCCCATGTGGGGCGATTCAACAGTAGGTCAAATTGCCAAAAAAGCTAATGCTGGTTCTGATATTAAGGTGTCAGAATACACAGTGCATTGCAGTTTGAGGGTTAGGGTCCCTTTTAACAGGACGAAACTTCCGGCAGAACCAGGCTCAGCGAGGGGCAGTCATCTGCCATGACTGGTTGGGGGTGAGGGGAGGGAGACAGACAGCATTGGTGTGTAAATACAGAGAGAGTGAAAAGACCATCAACAATCAAACTATCCCCTGTGAACAGTACCTGGGAACAATAGGAAGGAAGAACTCCCTTTTAACATGAAGCGACACTGGAAGTGAGTCACGAGTACATTTAAGTCAAAACACCTTTTCATGTTACTACTTGTCAGTACAGCCACAGTACACTGACTAGAGTGAAGCTAACAAGCAATGCTAAATAACTACCTAATTAGTCCTGACTTTTGAACCTTGCCCTTCAATGTATAGATGGGTAGGTAGGCTAAAAAAGCACGATTCCTCCTTTAAAGTAACTGTTTATCTTGCCGCTTTCTAAAAACAGGCCTGTACATTATGACAGCATTAATGCCTTTGAACACAGCTACTCAAACACACAAAAATTTGAAAAGAGTTGAGACTCGACTTGTTATTTGTGTGAGATCAACAGTCGATATTTGTCTCAACAAAGTACTCTGATCCAGGGGCGCAGCTATATTCTTTGTGAGGTGTATGTGGATACATTTTAGGCGCCTAATCAGCCCCCCCCCCCGCCATTCAATGCATAGGGGCGCCGCAGATGGCATGTACATACCCAGTTTTTGGGTGTGCACATACTGAAGTACATACACCATACAGAGAAAATACTTTGCTCTGAGTAGAAGGTCTGCATTCAGCCTGTTAGTAAAGTACAATCAGCATAATCAGAAAAATATTCTGATGAGTAAAAGTATTTAACACTGATAATTTGACAAATACCCATTTTGTCAGGCCATTATTATTACTGATGGGGGAAAAAATTTCAAGTATTTTACTCCACACATTACAGCTGAAGCAGTACAGATTTGGTTAGACTGTAAAATGAAGCATTTAATTAGGACATCCTAGTGCAGCACCTTTTCAACATGTGCCTGAATAGACGCAGCTTGCAGTGATTGACTGAAGGCATTCACGGCAGGGGGAATGGGGTGTGTCAGCAAAATGCACAGCTGATTCAGGTTGGTAACATTCAGCTGCACTGATCCAGTAACACTGAGCTGCAATCTATATAGGACCTCTACACAGGTTAAAATGGAAATGGTACTAATCGGTGGCTCTGTGTGTGTCTGTGGTTTTGCTGACATGCAGATGTAGTTTCCTCTTCAATGATCTTCAGCCCTGAGGTCTTTTGTCTGTTCCAGAGACAGTCAGGGGTCCTGAGGCTCTAGAGCTATCTGTCTGTTCCTGTACTTCCTTTAAGTCATGTAAAATGTTAAAATGTACTTTTATAGGAAGGTAAATAGTAAATGGACTGGTTTTTATAGAGCACATTTCAACTTTGCATGCACAGTCAAAGCGTTTTCTACAGGTGGTTTCTAGGTCATGGCAAATTGTCCATTGACTGTTTAAAGTGAGGTGGTTGCAGTCACTGTAGGTCCCACACTCTGAGACATTCCTGTGGAGTTAAATGTATGAGCCGTGGCCCCATGCAGTTGCTCGTCATGACGTAAACTGGCCTGTGTGACTGACGTGAAAGAATATTATTAAGCCAAAATGTGACTCTGGTCAGAAAGAGAATATTTCCATCTGCAGTGATGAATATTTGTTGATATCCCTGCTCTGGGACATCCCCACTGTTCTGCGCACATCTGGAAAGCATGGCAGGGAGAGCACATCTCCATACCTTTGCAAACATGGAAAACTGCTTTAGCTGCTGCCTCATCACATAACAACCATCAACAACAAATATGACATGTTTTGAGTCCGACCCAGCATGAAAAGGAGGAGCTGGGGTGGAGATGGGTTGCAAAGTTTGCAGATGTCCTGCAACTGTGGGCAGGCTAACACAACTAAAAGGGAATTCCCGTTAGGACGTTTACCAACTGAATGCCTAGAAAGGGTATCAGGTGAGCTTTGGCTTTAAAATGAAGAGATCTGTCTTAGCTTGACTTTGTGGCACGCTTGACCTAATGTACTGCTTGATTTTGTAAAGTAGAAAAAAAACTGTAAAATGCTGCAAGTTACTGCCCCAGGTGGAGGAGTTTGGGAGCGGGAGATTGACAGAGGGATTGTGGTTGCAGTGATGCAGATGCTGCAGTGGTCTGTCGTGGGAAAACGAGAGCTTAGCTTGAAAGTGAAGCTGTCAATTTACCGGTCGATATACATCCCTACCCTCACCTATGGTCATGAGCTTTGGGAATGAGAGTGGCGGAAATGATCTTCTTTCGAAGGGTGGTTGCTCCCTTAGAGATTGGTCAAAGACTGCAGTTATTCTTGAGGGGATCAGAGTAGAGCTGCTGCACTCTCACATCGAAAGACGAGGTATTGAGGTGGTTTGGGCATGTGACTAGGATGCTTCCTGGGCACCTCTTGGGTGAGGTGTTCTGGGCATGTCCTATCAGGAGGGGGCTCCAGGGTAGACCCAGAACATGCTGAGAGAATCTATACCTTGGCTGGCCTGGGAAACAGCTCAGTTTTCCCCCAGATAAGTTGGAGGAGGTGGCTGAGGAGAGCGAGGTCTGGGCTTCTCTGCTTAGGCGACTTGGCACCAGATAGGCAGAAGAAGATGGATGGATGGAAAATGCGAAACTAAAAGTAGAAAGAGAAAGGAAATCTTCAAATTCCTTAAACTTGAGTAAATGTATTTCATTATTGCCTAGACGATGGGTTTACTGTATCCTGTGTCTCTGACCTTTGGCCTCTGTAGAAGTGGAACACTTCAGCCCCGGACGTGTATCCGAGAAGGTCCTGTTCCACCTGCTCCGTCACCCCAGTGTCAACCAGGAAGTGCACTTTGACCCTAACAACCGACTGAGTCCAGCACACTATCTCTACACCCGCAACCACCCCGTGGACTATTTCATCCTGCTGCTGCAGGTATTTGGTCAGGTTCACGCACAGAGCAAAAGAGCAAAACCCAGTTTTATCTGCAATGAAAGAAAATATCCTTGAAAGTTTCTACCACAGAACATCTGATTTATGTCATTATGTCTGTACTTAGAGCTCTATGAGCCATTAAAATGAATCAAAGGAGTAGCTTAGTGTTTTTGTTTATTTGCTTTCTTGCTGCAAGTAGAGAACACTGACAGCGCTTTCACATCTGTATGTTAAAGATGAAGATTCAGCTGCAAACAAAATATGACAGCAATATTATATTTATGATAATCCACCCAAAGCACAGAGGAAATTTTTTTCTGGACTACTTTTTGTGTTTACCATATGTATATTAGTATGTATTACAGCTAGAGCTACAACTACTATTGTTGGTGTCAGACACTGTAGTTAAAAATGTAGATGAGTAGGAAAATACACTTGAAGCATCAAAAAAGACAAAAGTACAAATATCACACTGTAAAAATACTGTAATGACCTAAGCTGAAAATCACTGGAAGTGTAAAAAAAGATGTCCCGAAATAAGTACGCAAGGCAGAAAAGTAAAGCAGCAGCGGTTGCATGTGTACATCAGTCTAAGGAGAATCTTCTCAGTATATTGCATGTATTTTCTTTAGTTTATGAAAAAATATTAATTCCAAGTGCGCCTTCTTTTTGTTTGTTGTCAGGGCCGTGTTGAAGTGGAGATTGGCAAAGAGGGGCTGAAGTTTGAAAATGGAGCATTTACATACTACGGCGTGTCTGCTTTGACGCTGCCATCTTCAGGTGAGTTTATAATAAGCAGAAATGCTTCACACCTGAGGGACAGTTCTCTCTGCAGCTGATTATGCGCTGATTTTATTGTGAAAAAGTTTTCTGGGTTCGTCCTTCTTAATAATGTATGTATATGTGTGTGTACGTGTGTGTGTATATATATATATGTGTATATATGTATGTATGTATGTATATATGTGTGTGTATGTATGTATATATGTGTGTATATGTATGTATATATGTGTGTATATGTATGTATATATGTGTATATATATATGTGTATATGTATATATGTGTATATGTGTATGTGTATATGTATATATGTATATATATGTATGTGTATATGTATATGTGTGTGTGTATGTATATGTGGGTTGCACCATGAAAAACTTGCCAAATGTCCTCCTCCAATGCAAACAGCTCATTCTGCTGCTTATCATAATGCTGAATTTTGCTGTGTAAAAAAGAAGACATAAAAGTTGCAGCACTGCAGATAATGTGCTGATTGTGTGTGATGGTGTAATTTCAGTGCACCAGTCTCCAGTGTCAACCCAGTGTCACTCTCCCAGGGATCCCTTTGAGTCAGCAGAGGCCACCAGCCCGTCCAGCTATTGTCCCGACTACACCGTCCGAGCTCTCACTGATCTACAGCTCATACGAGTGTGTATATATGAGTTTTCTCTTTGAAAGTAGGCACCTCTAAGAAAGCGTGTTTGCAAGCATTAAAAAAACAAGAACTTTATTTGCATTGGTTAGTAACTTAAAAGCATTAAAACAATTAATTGAAAGGCTGCTAGGCAACATAAAATCATTTAAAATATGCTAGTCCGATATTACTGCTAACTAGGCTCTTTATTATTTTATGGGACTGTTTGTGTTTACTGTTCTCATATTTATAGCTCTCTAGATCATTGACCCCAATAAATTAACCACAAGTTAAATTCATTATACCTAGTGGTTTAAAGGAGACTACATAAAGTAACATCAAATGCAATTAAGCGTTTAAGATGACATTTTTTTATTCATGTGCATTTATATATATAAAAAAAAACTCAATTACACAGATGTTTATAGCATCAAACTGATTCTGTTACACAGGAAAAGGTGAATAAATTGGTGTATATAAAACGGTAAAACAAAGAATAAACATAATGACCATAAAGCAATTATCAATTCGTTGTGTGTGTGTGTTGCAGGTGACACGTCTGCAGTATCTGAACGCTCTTATGGCGTCACGAGTCGGCCAGAGTCCAGACCCTCCTGAGATCAAGATTCTTCCCAACAGTCAGACAAAGCTGCTCAACGACCGAAACACGACGCAAGGTAGCTTTGTTCAAAATGCTGTCTGACTTGCTGGGTGTGCTGCCCTGCCAACCACACAACTTTGTTTTCCAGACGCCTTGTCTAATCTTTTGTAGGAATGTGCGTTCCTTTTTGCCTTCAGCTGACTAAATTAATTTTTTCTCTTTCTCTTTCTTTTCCCTCCTTGCGTGCCTCCATGTGTCCTCGCTTATCTGGCCTGTCCAGAGTTCCCTGTAAACTTTTCATTCTTTGATACCATTGAGAACTACTGTTAACACTTTTATTTTGTTGCATGAGCTAAATGAAATGCATCCTGCCACTGACTGTACATACAGTACACTCACACAGAGACATGAATAATGCCCCACTATTGAACTATTTTCACCCTTTTACCATCTCACTCTTATTGGAGATATTTCAGCCTGTGTGTGTGTGAGTGTGTGTGTGCGTGCGTGCAGGTGTGCTCTGTGATTCTACTTTTTTATTTCTCAATTCCCTGAAATCATCTCACTTCTCTCTGTTGCTCTGTAGTTATTTCAACTCTGAGTCTCTCTCTCTGACCCCGCGTGTGTGTTTAAGTGATTCCCTCCACAAAACAAAGTAATGGCAACAATCCAAGTGTACTTATGTTACATAAAGACAAAGGCGACAGATGGTGATGAATTGTGTCCTCTGGAGTCCGTGATGGAGGTCTCTGCCTGATATCTTAAGTGATAACTGTTTATTATAGCGTGATGTATTTCCCAATAATGTGCCTGTATGGACAGTGTCCACTTTACCCTTTCAGTTCAATTTAATTTAATTCAGTTTTATTTTGAGTACTGTATGGTAATAATCTATAACGTTAGAGAGCTCCAGTGATTCAGCAAGCACTTGGTGATAGTGGGGAAGAAGAGTTTCCCTTTGTTACATTAACTGACCTTTTGTGGCCTCGTCCTGAAAGAGAGCTGCTGTTATAGGAAAAGACCTCTGGCAGAACCACGATGAGGGCCTGATAGGGGCCTTAAGGGAAAGAGAAGAGCATATAGAGACCATCAATGGCAAACAGGGCATTGCACAAACTATGGGAGAGAGTAGACAAAAGTTAATGACATGCAATAGTGGCAGATAAATGAAGGGGAGTGAAAAGTGGGGACTGGAGGAGAAATGCTCAGTGGGATGTCAGCAGCTTGAACCTATAGCAGGGTCACCTGAACCAACTATAAGTATATTTTTTTCAAAAATGAAAGCTTGAAGTTTAATGTTAAATGTAGAGAAGAAGCTGCGTCCACAGGAGAGGTGCTTGATAACTGAAGGCTCT
>VUQJ01024530.1:0-10006 GCA_015108635.1 Andinoacara biseriatus
CTCTAAAGCGTGTCCTGAGCAATCATGAGGGGATTTCATATCACTGTTATGCTGATGACATTCAGTTATATATCTCTTTTAAGCATGAACACATCTCAAAGTTGCAGATACTTGTTAAATGTCTAGAATCGCTTAAAAATTGGCTGGCCGATAATTTCCTCCAACTGAATGAGGATAAATCTGATATCTTGATCTGTGCACCAGACAGATATGTTCCTAACATTATGACAGCCCTGGGTCCACTTGCTAAATTTGTTAAACCTACTATCAGGAACCTGGGGGTAACTATTGATTCTGCTTGTATGCTTGATACGCATGTGAAATCCCTGACGCACACATGTTTTTACCATCTCAGGAACATTGCTAAGTTAAAGCCAATGGTATCTCATACAGAACTTGAGATGATTGTCCATGCATTTATCTCCTCACGCTTGGATTACTGTAATGCACTTTTCACCTGTATTAGCAAACACTCTCTTCAACGCCTACAGTCTGTTCAGAATGCTGCTGCAAAGCTTCTAACCAAATCTTCCAAATATTCACACGCCACCCCGCTGCTGATCAAGCTGCACTGGCTACCAGTAGAATACAGGATCCATTTTAAGATTTTAGTCCTTACTTTTAGAGCCCTACACGGCCAAGCTCCAGCTTATATTATGGATCTTCTGCACCGATACTCTCCCTCACAGGATCATTGAGATCCTGTGACCAGGGTCTGCTGGATGTTCCCTCTTCAAGACTAAAAACGAAGGGAGACAGAGCCTTTGCTATAGTGGCTCCCCGTCTCTGGAACTCTCTCCCTGTCCATCTCAGAGAGGTGGACTCATTGATCTGTTTTAAAGGGCTGTTAAAAACCTATCTTTTTAGCTCTGCATTTAATTAAGCTTTGTTTTATTATTGTAATTATGTCACTATTTTATGGTATTTTTGTAAAGCACTTTGTGACAGCTGTTTTGAGAAGTGCTATATAAATAAAGTCTTACTTACTTACTTATCCTCTGAGTCCATTCGGGCCAGACTGTAGTGATGATGATGAGGAAGCAGAGATCCAAACACAGGAAAATCCAAATGAGCAGCCGTCATTCTCAGTTATTGAAGTAAATATTTCAGGCAGAAAGTCAAGGTCTAAAAAAAAAGCAGGTGCTACTTGAAGAGGCTTAAGAAAGATGATTCAAAGAAATCAGAATAGAAAAGAAACATCTGAACTAGGATAACTGAAAAAAGAAAAACATTTATTTATATAAAGCAATTAAAAAAGCAGCAGCCAGCATTGAAAGTTTTTTTCATGTTTTAAGCAGTTCAAATTGAATTAAATATGAGTTCATTCTGTCTTTGATTATGCAGCAATCCTAAATGGGTCGTTTCTGTAAGATTTAACACGGTCATTCCTCCATGTGTGTTTTTGTGTCACTAGGTAGCACAAGGTTGTCAGTATGTGGCATGAAGCTGTGATTGACCCATGCATTTGGGAGCGGTTTTGGCTGCAGATTATGGTGCTCTAAATATAACCTTCTGCTCTTGGCATAAACAGTCTTCTGCTCTCTCTGTGACAGCTTTAGCTTCAACCTTGTTTCTAGAGCAGCACGAGTCGCTGTTTTGCTGCAGTGGTTGTGCATCCGGGAATTATTAACCTATTTTAACGGCAGAAGCTTTGCATTATAAGATGTGCCTCCTTTAGGAAATTCTAACAATGATGCATGATGGTTTGTGTTGAAGGTCATCGAAAAGCACAAAGAAATATTATTATAATCACATGTAACTAAATGCGGGGTGCATCCCTTTGATTTTGCTACATGTGATTCCTGCTTGTTCCATGCTTTTCTATCCAAGGAAATGCAGCCACAGATTTTTTTGTGTGTGTTGTTTAATTACACTCAATTTTAAGTAACAAAATAAAAACTGTCCCTGTTTTCCACTTTTCATTTGGCTGTTTTTCGCAGCTTAAATGTCACTGTAAAAAGTGCTGACCGATGTTTTTATCCGCTGATACCTGATCAATGCGTCATTGATAACACTGAAAACGGGTTAGTCCGCAGGTCTTGGCCTGCATGATAGCTGTTGCAGTGCATTGTGGGATTTTTAGTGTAAGTGGTGGGAGCGCTATTTACCTGTTAATAATTGCTATATGAAATAATTAGATAGCAGAAGATTTCTGAAAATGAAGAGAAACAAGCCAAACTTTTTAAATGTTTTTATAAACCAGCTTTAGACACATTGAGTTCGTTCAATATGTTTTTTTGTTTAGTACGTCTGTACTTACTACTTAACTGCTTTTATACTGTTTTATAAATTCTACATGTTTTTAATAAAAAGACAACTGCGGTGCAGTTTGTTGTACATTTATTCAAATATAAGCATGAGAGAAGTTTTGCAATATTAAATATGCTTAAAAATCTAAATAAATTGTCAATTAAATTGCACTAACTGGTGTCCTTTTGTTTCTAAGCGTAGTATACCCACTACAAACATGGAGACTACACCACTGATAACAATACTAAACTTGAAAAAAAACAATAAAGAAGTAATAAATAAATAACCAGGTAAATGATATAATTTGAGTGCAGTAACTAAGGTAGAAGTCAACTGTGATTTGGTGCTTCCTTTTTGGTAAAAATCCTCCCAGCCGTCTCCCTCCTGTCGTTCCTCCTGGTGGAAGCCCTGACGTGCTTTATAAAAAGTAAAATTAAAAAACAAAAGAAGAGTAAAAGTTATTAAGCAGCCACCTTTGTGCTGCTGAACATTAATCCTGTTACGCTCCAGTGTCACAAAGGCCGATAGTTCAGCGGCACAATGGAAAAGATGCACCTGCCAGTAACCTTTCAGGAGGTCAAGCTTGGTGACAAAGTTAGCAGATCCCACCCTATACACACAATCATCCATGAGTGGGAGTGGAAGAGTCCGGTTTGGTGATGGCATTCACTAACCAGTATCGTGGTGTCTGGTTAGGACCAGCGAAGCGAAGGTGAGCTCCATGGGCTAAAACGAGGAATGTCAAAACCATTTTCCAGGAGAGCTAGGCAGACATGCTGCTTAATGGGCTCGTGATCACCACCATCTATGTCATGCTGAAGAACTGGGGTTCGAGTGGGCTTCTCAGCAAAAAGCAATGTATGGCCATAAGTGAGACCATGAATATTTCCGTTAGCTGGCTCCTCTAAATGTGCCTCGAGGTCTCCTAAGAGTTCGGAATTTCCTAACTGTGCGCACAAAACTGAACTGGGCTGCTCACGCAATATGAGAACTGATTGTTGTGGGTACAAATGATTTTCTGTATCTCTGTTTTACATTACTGATGGTTTCTTTTGTTCCATAAAGATGTTATAAAGTGGGTGATCAGCGTTGTTCAGGATGGTTTGTGTGGTGGGAGCTGGTGGTGGTAAGTCAGCAGCTCTGTAAGCTTGTGTACAGGTAATCAAGGGTTTTATTTTCTCTGATAGGACAGTCAACAAATTGTGGATCGATTGTTACAGGCCTTGCATTAGACCATGTGCAGCAGAGTATGTGTGTGTGTGTGTGTGTGGGGGGGGAGGGGTCCCTGTGTATACAGTTGGAAATCGCTGTGCTAACGTACCTGCTAACGTACCTGCTAACGCTTCCTTTATTGTTAAAGTTCAGCAGTTGTTCTTTTCTCCCAGGTTGTTTGTGGCCCACGTGTCGTGACCCACAGTTTGAGAAACACTGTCTTAACACTGTCTGTATGTTTGCATGTATTTTATTGGTAATAAGGTCGGGAGGTAAATATATGACTGCAATTTTAACACAAGTTACAAAGTACATGAAATGAAGTCATTCAACCCTTAATAAGATACATTGTGTTAGGATTGTGTTGATTGATTTCTTTTCACCTCCTGCTGGATCTGTTTTTGTTGTTTTGTCTCTTGCAGGAAATCCTTCCCGTCGCAGCATGCTACTCTTGCATCTTTTGCTGCGGTCTATGTTTCGGTGAGTGATGCTTTGAGCCCATAAAATAACCCTCTTTCCTCTAAATTACAGAGACCTGAATGCCTGTGTTCGAGGCCCTCTCATCACTGCTTGCAGCTGTAATTTAAATTAAAACTAAATTTATTTCCTGCAGCGTGTTAGAGGTGCACCAGGGCCATCAAATAAATGGAACGTGGACCAAAGTAATAACTGTGTCCTTTTTTTTTACTGAAACCACAATCTTTTCTTAAACTAACCAACCAAAACAAATAACAGTGAAGGGAAAATGAACAAAAATGTTTCCTAAATGTAGAACAGAAACTATAAAATACAATGGTCCCATTGGGATTCATAGTTATGCCTCCAACAGTACCTCCTACTGTACCTCTGAATGTGGAGTTAAGCTTTCATATTTCACACACTGCTCTCAGAAAGTGAGGCATGTGTTGCCAGTGCAAATTTAAAAAGTTACATTTGTGTCCAAGAAACACAAACAGTTTCATTGCAGGGATACTGACCCTTAGAAGTGTTAAAGGAGAAGTATCATGCAAAATCCACTTTTTTTTAATCCCTTAAATACATTTTTGTGTACTTTGATTGTGTAGGAGTGCAGTGAATGTAAATGTATTCTTTCCCGGTGCTGCGCAGATATCTTTATATTCTTTTTGTGTCATAATTTTCAGTCTGTTCAGTTTTCTCTGTTCACTGTTACGTTTTCTGTTATATCACAGTATTTGCTGTAATATAACAAATCAATTTTTTTCTAGAGTTAGGGTTAGGGTTGATTTTTTAGTCCAAGTTCGGTTATGCCGAAGTTGCACATAAATAAGTCAAAATGTTCAGCTGTTGGGTGCATTAACACACACGATTCCTTACCCCCCCACCTGGTTACATGTAATTTTTCTCAGAAATGTCCCCACATCAGTGGGGAAATTCCTCCTTTTTCTCTGCTGGTAGCTAATGGTATCGCTGCTATCAAACTACAAAAATGGTCGAACGGGGTGGAGTGGAACGCTCTGTGACCTGGAGGGGGGCGGGGCCTGAAATGTCACATTCACATTTAAAGAGACTTAGGACAGGTGTAACAGAGGGTCTGTGGAGCTGCAATAATGAGGAATTCACACCAAAGAATTGCAGCTCTGCTTTATAGAGACCACAAGTGGATGATTTAAAAGGAAGGATTTAAAAGCGTGATACGTGCCCTTTAAGGTGCATAAAATGAGCTTTCTAGGTGGGTCTGAGGGCATCGATTTTAAGAAAACTGCATGCCACATCAGTGGATAATAGCATAAAATATCTTCAGGTAGTAATATGTGTAATGTTTTTTGTCTCTTTGCCATCAGTATTATATTCTTTATGTTCTTTTCTCTCTCATCATCCTCTTTGTTTTTGTTTTGTTTGTTTGTTTCATTTCCTATGTATTCCTGGGAATGAGCCTGCAAAAAAACAAAAAAAAACAAAAACAAAAGAACTCTTTTCAGTTCAAGATCCTCAACAATGATAAATCAGTCTGATTCTGGATGGATACAATTAATGTTGTTTAGTGAGCTGGATAATTTGCTCAAGAGAAACTAACTGCAGAGCATCGTGATAGTGTGTAACGCAGTGTGACTGCACACGGGTTTTAGTCGGGTTCAGTGAAAAGGGACTGCATTGAACAAGCTGTCCACACTACTTATATCAGAGTTCAACAGATACAGCTATCTGTCTGCTAATCACTGTTCTGAGTAAAGATTTTGGAAACCATCCACTCTATGCACCCACCTATATACACAGAATCCTGCTGGTAATGGCATTCTACATCTTTGCAGCACAAAAGCAGAGTTATTGTTAGGCAGTCATTTCTCCAGCTTTATTGTATGCATCTTGGAGGTCTGCACCATTGATGTGACCCCAGTGATGCATACATCCATCATAGAAACGGTGTCTTAGGAGCGGCTAAATAAGGTTCTAATCCTAAATTGCAATGGAAACTAAAAACTTAAGATGTAGTGTGCAAGTTAAAAAGTATCTGAAATATGCCACTTGACTAGCAAAATTTGCTCCACTGCTCCTGGTACTTTTTAGTCCAGATCCACAGTACTTTATCTGCCAATCAGATATGTGCACCATGCTGCCCACTATTAGAGGCTGATGGAGCATTCATATATTACAAGGCCATTTTTGCCCAGATCCACACTATTAAAACATTACTAATATAAAATATAGAATTAAAAAAAATGAGTCTACTTGGCTGTGCGATCTAAAAATATATAGTAGGCTTCATGTATAGCAGCTACAACTGCCATTTTACACATAAAAGCATTTAATATAAGTCTCCATTTGCACAGATGGTGTATAAAATCTGTGTTATTAGCTCAACCTGCCGCTGACTGTCTTTGACTTGATTGCTTATCTATGTGGTCTATAAATGTATTGTTTTTAATTTCTACAGCAAAAGGCAATAATTTTGAGATAGAAAAACTTCAATAAACCCACAGTATGTACTCGCCCTACACGTCTATAACAAGAACCAATAAGCTTAAAACTATAAATAAATCCGTACTGTATGTTCTATGTGTTGCAGATGTACTTCAACAGCACTCTGACGGACTCATCCAAGCTACTTAAGCCCCTGCTCGTCTTCTCCTTTATTATGAGCGCCATCATTTGTGGTTTGACCAGGATTATTCAGTACAAGAACCACGCCATTGATGTCTACTTGGGCTTCCTGCTTGGAGGCGCTATTGCTGTCTACCTGGTATGGTATCAGATGCTGTTGCCGCTCTGAGTGCAGAAGTTCTCATAATAAAAGCTTTGTGTTG
This sequence comes from Andinoacara biseriatus, assembly GCA_015108635.1. Taxonomy (NCBI): domain Eukaryota; kingdom Metazoa; phylum Chordata; class Actinopteri; order Cichliformes; family Cichlidae; genus Andinoacara; species Andinoacara biseriatus. The sequence continues at coordinate 6,726 of VUQJ01024530.1, forward strand.
CAGACCTATTTGGTTTTTCTAACATTTTCAGCTAACCTATTTTAAACAAATTTTAATATGTTGTCAAGCAGTCTTATGGAAATGAATTAATTCCTTGTCATCCAGGAGTGTGAATGCAAATTGTGTTACACACAAGAAGGTGTGTATTCAATTATCTGAAAGAGAACAATTACTCCCAGTACAAGTGTATGAAAAAAAAAAACAAGTATAGCAAAACTAGAAGCAGTGCTTTCAGCTAAATTATAGTAGCATCATGTTGATCTGCTCACAGTAAAAGTTCCAACATGCTTATCTATGGAAGGCAGTGGTTACCATGTTCATCATATTTAGCATCTTGGCATACACATTACAGGCCTATGTGCTAATGTTAATTAGCATTAAACGCAGAGTACTGCTCAGGTACAAAACACGTGAAGGACAGCTAGCAATTAAATGAAGAGTGGGGTATAAACAAGTGATGAGTGAAAAGGAAATACTCAGCACATCATGGGATTGCAGTCCTACATATTTGTTTAATATGTGCATTGAAGGACATATCCTGGTCAAAAAGGACTCCAAGATTCCTCAGTGTTACTGTAGGCCAGCGTAATGCCATCCAGAGTCAGTATTTGGTTAGACACCATGTTTCTAAGATCTGTGGGGCCGAGTACAAGAACTTCAGATATATATGAATTTAGAAGCTGGAAATTAGAGGTCATCCAGGTGTGTCACCAGGCTTCATAGATAGATAAAGCTGGGTATCATCTGCATAACAATGAAAACATATAAAATGCTTTACCAGGACAGAACCCTGTGGCACTCTATTAGGTACTGCAGTGCAGTACCTTTAATACCTCTAATCTCTGTAATAAAATGTTATGGTCAACAGTATCAAAGCTGCACTGAGGTCCAACAGGACAAGCACAGAGATGAGTCCACTATCAGAGGCTCTAAGAAGATCATTTGTAACCTTCACTAATGCTGTTTCTGTGCTGTGATCAATTCTGAAACCTGACTGAAACTCTTCAAATAAACCGTTCCTCTGCAGATGATCAGTTAGTTGTTTTACAACTACTCTTTCAAGGATTTTGGAGAGAAAAGGAAGGTTGGAGATTAGCTAAGACAGCTGGGTTAAGTTATGGTTTAATTACTGCCACCTTAAAAGCTTGTGGCACATAGCCAATTAATAAAGATATATTGATCATATTTAAGACTGAACCATTAATTATTGGTGGGAATTTTTTGAGCGGTCTTATAGGAACACAAAAATTTATTTTTCTTTCTAAAAAGTAAAAGGCCACATTTATTAATTCATCATACGTGAATTCTGACCAATCGTGATTCTGCTGTTTTGACTACCCGCTGAAGCGGGTGCGAGGAATATGCGCCCGGATCTCAGTTTAGTGAATGATGTATTGTATTGCTCTTCACAACCCACAGCACAAATAATATTGATAGACTGGGTATTGGTTCCTTAATTTATAATTGCTTGTATTAAACAGAAAAGGTAGTATTGAAAACCGTCTGTGATTACAAGGCCCAGCCCAAATCGGAATCTGGGTGCCGTGCATGCAGTCACATAGTTGCTTTAATGTCATGTGTTCTTATTTTGCTGGGAGAAATCAGCAGGAATGAAAATTAGTTTAGGATGTAGTTTTTATTTTGATAATCTAAAGGTTGCTTTAAGTCTGTATGAAATAAAATTTATGTTTTCAAAAAATAATATATAAGTTTTTAAGTAAAAAGATGCAAATGTTTTTCTGTTCTTCTGTTCCCAGGGATTGTATGCGGTTGGAAATTTTCAGTCTAGTGAGGAGACCAGCAGCAGTCCTCCTGTACTTGTGCACCGCCCGCCTTGCTCCTTGCCACATATTAGCCAGGAAGCTGTCCTCCACCATCTGCAAATGAAAGCTAGCATATCTGGGGAGCCTACCATCCCTATCTCCCACTCTGAGGGCCTGCTCCACCGAGGCCTTCAGCAGCAGAGGCCTGATGACAGCCTGAAGCGCTCTAGCGCAGATGTGGAAGTAATATCCCCCCGCAGCCCCCACAGCAAAGATGCCATGGTGACCTTTAGCCACACTCTCCCTCGTGTCCACACCCCACAGGCTATGGCAGCATACGAAGAAGCCGCTAGACGCCATGCTGCCACTCTCCACCATGCCTCTATGGACTCTAGCCGCTCCAAGCAGCTTTTGTCTCAATGGAAAAGTAAGAACAACAACCATAAGTGCTCCCTCCAGGTCCCAGACTCATTCTCCTCATCTGTAGACTCATCATCAGGGCAGTCCTCCCAGCATCCACACCACCATGGCAGCATGGAGCTTCGATCAAGCTCTGAGCCACTAGCTATGGGTCTGAATGGTGGCTTTGACGCCCATGCATACATGTCCAAACTAGCCACAGGTGCTAGTAACACCCTACCCAGTAACTGTAGTGGTATCACTGGAGGGGCTAGGATAAACATGCAACCTAGACCGGGGTCTTCACAACTGGTACATATACCAGAGGAAGGTCATGAAAGTTACGCCATCTCTCAGAGGACAGTGGGAGGAGGAGGAAGTGAGGGGGTGTCAGCAACAAATAGCACAGTCCAGGCTACCTGGCAAAGGGCCGCAGAGAAGACTGCAAGCTGCAGGACTAATGAAAATGGCCAGAATACCCAACCTCGAATCATGCAAGTGATTGCTATGTCCAAGCAGCAAGGACTACTACAGACCCATTCCAAAAGCTTAGATGAAAGCAGCATAGGATGCAGCACCACTGGGAGTTGCCAGGGCTCTGGTCGCTTTAGGACGCTAACTGATCAAGACCCCACCAACACCACAGGCCCCAGCTCACTGGGCAGCACCTCAGGCAGTATTTCAGGGAGCACTGGAGCAATTGTCAGAATAGAAGCCCACCCTGAAAACAGCAGACCAGTGATTCAAGCTCCATCTACAGATGGAAGTGGATCATGGAGGTGGCGGTCCCTGGATCATGGCACTGGAGCTGGCGGAGGTACAGGGACTGGTGGAGTAGGGGGAGCATCAGGTGGGTGTTTGAGGCAGTCTTTTGAGCTCAATGATCTAAACAGAGACTCAGAAAGTTCAGACTCAATACGTGAAGGGTCCATTGACAGAAAGCGTGCCAATCACATTGTTGCTACCACTGCCACCATTAGCACCCCACCCATAGTTACTGTTCACACTCAGAACACTGGCCAGTCAGAGCAGAGGCTACAACAACAGGGCCTCTCGACCATTAGAGTAACTCCAGGAGATGGAACCACTTCTGGATCTGGAGGAGGAGGTGTCGGAGGA
>VUQJ01024534.1:6264-16440 GCA_015108635.1 Andinoacara biseriatus
AGGAATTTAAAAAAGCCAAGGCGGACTACAGGAGGAGAACAAAATCCCACCTCTCCAGCAACAACACATGAGAGGTGTGGCAGGGCATTTGGAACATTACAAACTAGACCTGAGTGTGGCGCTAGCAGAGGAACTTAACTGTTTCTTTGCTCGCTTTGAGACTCCACAGGACCACGCATCTGCGTTGGGCCTGTACTGCCTCTACACACATGACTGCAGTCTCACCCACAAGAACAACCTCATTGTCAAATTTGCTGACGTTACCACAGTGGTTGGATTCATTTAAAGGGGAGATGAGGCAGCCTACAGAGAGGAGGTCCTGAAGCTGACAGCCTGGTGTTCAGAGAACAACCTGGCACTGAACACCATGAAAACCAAAGAGACCATCATCGACTTCAGGAAACACAAGACTGACCCAGCCCCCCTCTACATCAATGGTGAGCGTGTGGAGAGGGTCCACACCATCAGGTTTCTTGGTGTCCTCATCTCTGCTGATCTTTATTGATCAGATAACATCACAGCCATTATAAAGAAGGCACAGCAGCGACTTCACTTCCTGAGGGTCCTCAGGAAGAACAACTTGGACTCAAACCTGCTGTTGACCATCTACCGATGATCTATTAAGTGCCTGCTGATGTACTGTATCACAGTATGGTACAGCAGCTGCATTGAGGCAGACAGGGTGAGGCTTCAGAGGGTAGTCAAGACAGCAATAGAATCACTGGCTGCACTCCCCCCTCCCTGATGGACATCTACATCTCCCGCTGCCTCAGCAGAGCTAAAAACATCATCAAGGACAGCTCACACCCTGTCTTTGAACTGTTTTACCTGCTGTCCTCTGGCATGTGTGACAGGTGCGTCAAAGCCAGAACAGACTCAAGAACAATTTCATTGCCAAATTTTATTGTTTACAATGTATGTATATATTTGTATACATTCTGTTTTATTTTCTGTATTATTAGAAGATTTATTTTATATTTTAGAAAGTATGACTTTCTACAGTATGGCACTGAACATGAGTGCCCCTCCAATCTCATTGTAGCTTCTGTATAATGACAATAAAGGTATTCTATTCTATTCTATTCTTGTAAGTGGCAGCTTGCAGCACATCCCAGTCTGTGGGGTTAAAACAGTCTTGGGGTGCTTCTAAGGACTTCTGGCCACTTGTGGCCACACTCATACCTGTTTTGGGGCTGGTTTGACTTTAACCATTGGCCTGTATGCTGGTAGAAGCATGACAGTGATGTGGTCTGAGGCTGTGAGGTGGAGGGCCTTGTACGCTCCTCTCTGGATGGTGCAACCATGGTGCACCCATAGTGCTGTGTTGATGTAGTTTGGGAAAGACAGTTTTGGGGTCTGCATAGTTAAATCCCCTGCCAGAATGAGGAAAGCATCTGGGTGGGTTCTCTGCTGCTCACTGATGTGCTGATACAGTTCATTCAGTGCCTCTCTCCTGTGGTTGTAGCAGCCCGTGCTGAACAGCATGGTCCAGAACATTGTTGTTAAGCCATGTCTCCGTAAACAGCTAAACACTACAGCCTTCTGGTTAGCCCATAGAATAATGCCATATAAGCTGTATGTCATCCAGTTTATTGTCTAAAGAGCTTATGTTGGCCACTACGATGGTGGGGATGGCTGGCTTGTGTGGACAAGACATTAGCCTGACTCGGATACCGCCACAGTTAGCCTTCTTCTCCTTCGTGTCATACGTCATTTGTAGCATCTCCACTCTAGGTGGGGTTCAGAAGTGGGATGGTGCAGGGTCTGTAGTAGACTGTGGTCTTGTAGCTCTTCTCTTTTTCAGGGTTTAACTGAAAAAGTGCTGTTCTGCCAATGTTGAACAGAAACCTATGGGTAAAGTGTGCCTCCTAGCAAGAAACCACAAAGGACACTTAGTAAAACAGAGTGACTTACACGACAAAGAACACAAAACAGTGTTTTGTTGGGAGAGAGCGAAGCTGTAGCGTGTGTACGTGCTGCCATGTTAAGACTATACTGTGCAGGCTGTTAAGTTCTTCTACACCAAACTCGCTCATCAATGTCTATGGACCTTGCTTTGTGTACTGATGCACAAGCCATCTTGGAACATCCCAAAACTGTTCCTACAAAGTTGGGAGAATGAAATTGTCCAAAACCTTGCTTAGAGGGAGCGGTCTGATGGTTGGGGTTTTCTCTGTATTATAAAAGCATCCTTACCTTACAATATAAATTGCCTTGAGGCAAATGTTTGTGAGACTTGGTAAATAAAATTGGATTGAAGTGAAATATTTATCTTAAAATACAGTACAATATGCAAACTACTACTGCTGACATATTAACTTGCCAACAAGTAAAAAGATGTGTATACCTTCTCTTTCAAATACTTGCAGTACTAAATTCAAATGTTCATTATGACAATTCTTCAAATAATTTTAATATTGTTTTCTCAAAACGTGATCATTGTGGCAATGCAGTTTTATATTACACTGATTTATTGAAAATGAAATATTCAAACTCCTTCTTTACAGTCTGATCCCAGCAAACACAATCCAAACACATCATCTCTACAGATGCAGAAAAAAACGTGGCTAGGTCAAGGAAAATGGCACAGTGTGTAGGAGGCACATACTGGTATAACTGAAACTTAGACACAAACACACACACACACACACACACACACACACACTGCTTGCTCTGCTACCATTTGAACCAGTGACAAAGTGTCCCTGTGGGAGACTAAATAAACATGACAGCATTGGAGATAACAGCACATGTATACATACAGTATGTGTGTATGCTCTGATGTTAGTAGGTGGTGATGAATGACGAGAGATATGAATGACGAGCCATTATTCGCCCTTTGCTTCCAGACCTTCCTCATTCATTTGTTTTTTCCTCTCACTAACACCTCCCCTGGACATTTATAGAAAAAACTCAGTCTTGTTCCCAGTATTCTTTTTTCTTATCTTATTTCACTTTTATGTAAAGCAATATTTCATTAAATCGTACTACTCCTCACAAGCATGCAAAGAAATATTATGATAAAAATATGCTAATGGCAGGATCAACCAGATAGCTCAGTGTGAATCTGTCTGGCCGTTAAATGCCTGAGCCAGACACTGGGGCTGGTGGCTACTGAGTCCTTCAGCTGGGTATCCCTGAAGAGGGCAAGGCTTCAAAGGCAGTACAGTGTAATGGCCCCACCTTAGTCGGGGGCCCTGCCAACTATTGCACACGGGGATCCTGTTGGGACTTGAGGAAAGCCTGCAGGCCAGAGGAACCAACTACCCCAAAGCAAAAAAAAAAACTGGCAACCTGTTCAGGTTACACCCTGCCTCTTGGGTGGATGGATGGATATATTGTATTATATAGAGTGATAACATAAGAAAATAATGAGCATTAAGCAAATTTATAAATTTTGAGCTTTGTTTTGGATTATGGTGGTTTGAAAATCTATTTACACTGTTTTGCAAATAGAGCTCAAAAGACTTCATCTTTGTTTTAGGCACATTCTGTAACCATTCAAAATTTGCTCATTCACTATGAAAAGTCCAATTCAATTCAGTTTACAAACAGATTTGTGTGTAGCATATGCACAGGTTATGAATGAGACCCAATTTTCCTTTAGTCTTTAGTTAGCATTTTGTGCATGTGTCTATTTTTTTTTTTTCATTATAGCTATAGGTCAAGCCACAACCGCTGGTGAGCAAATAATGAAACTAAAAAACTGACTCCCATGTGGTTGGAAAGGCAATCCATATACCGAAAGCTATAGTCCAGGGGCCTGTGAGTCTGCCCAGGCCATTTTCTGTGTTCCATCCATCCATCATTTTTTCCTCACTGTCCTGTTACATTCTACACTGTTCTAACAAAATAAAACTTGAAAGACAAGCAAAAAAAGCAAACGGTGAAAAATAACAGAATAACAAAGTCTTCCATCTGATTACAGAGACATGGTAGCTAGTGGCTGCTTGGACTTAACTTATTCACCTAATTCCACCGTGTTTTTGGTTTTGGTAAATTTTGGAGTAATTTTTAAACTATGAACTTGTCAAAGCTTGCTGTTTTAGGCATGTATGAGCTTGAGCACAGACATATTTCAGATCCTCTGCTGCTCAATCCATTCAGCTTATAATGTGAAGTCTGATGAAGAGGATGCAACTAGGTTTTAAAATTAAGTCTTTTGTCACAATTATTTCTGCAAATGTTTGTGGGAGTCTAGTAAATTAATTATCCTGATCTTAATTAAGAAACCTTCTCAGTTATATGTAGATAAAATGTTTTCTATTTAGATTAAATTCATGGCTCAGTTCTTCAAAATTATTTAGATGCACACTGTATACACTCTGTGTACTGGTTATTGCTTCATCAGGCACACTCCATTTTCACTTGTGTATATGGGTAGGTGTTGAATGGTTTCATACAGTACATAATTTAATTCCCTCAGCAGAATTAATTGACCCATTTTCTTTGCTTTGGTTATTTAAGTATAATTTTTTATTGTTTGACTCAATTAAATAAGTTATACTCTTGCTTTCCTGTTTCAAATGAAAAAAGTAAAGATATGTTTTGATAATTTGGTGATATAAAATGGTGCAATCATGGTAACGTAATACGTTGGCATTTATTTAGAACATTTCCAGTCTTCCTGATCACTCACAGGGGTGGCTGGCCTCTCTCCCAGAGATAGGCTGAGGAGTGTGGCCAGAGTAGAGGCTCAGAGTAGAGGCGCTGCTCCTCCACACCGAAAGGAGCCAGTTGAGGTGGTTCGGGCATCTGATTAGGATGGGCGCCTCTTGGGTGAGGTGTTCCGGGCATGTCGCACCAGGAGGAGTCCCCCCGGCGAAGAGAGATTATATCTCTTGGATTATTATTATTATTATTATTAAGTTCTGAGAACTATTTTTTTGTTTTAAAAAAGCTTTATTAATTAAACAGACACTCAACAACACTCAGAAAAGACTTTGGTTTGGTTTAATTGTTTAATTGTTACAAGAATAAAAAATGTATTTTCAAGGTGACCATTTTACGTATGATTGTGTGCTAGAAAATAGTTATATTTTCGAGGAGTGTGTGGTAAAAGCCTTTTAAGTAAATCAAAAAGTGAAAGCTTCATTGTTTTATATCTTTTTTTATCAGTATAATGTCATTTGGCATAAGGCATTTTTAGTCCTAGGTGAAGTGCTCACACTAACTTTTCTGAACAAAAGTTGGTCAGATATATTACCTCTGGCCATTTAATTATTTTTACTGTTTTTCCTTGGCTGTGATGGTCCTGGGCCTGTTGCTCAAGATGTGTTTGTGTATTGTTTTGTATTTTATTGTTTTGTATTATTTCATATTGCGGGCAGCACAGTGGCGTGGTTTTTAGCACTACTGGCTCACATCTTGAATGACATCTAGAAGGTCTGGGTTCGATTCCACCTTGGCCAGGGCCTCTCTATATGGAATTTGCATGTTCTTCCTGTATCTGTGTTGGTTTCCTCCCACAGTCCAAAGACACACAATTACTGGGATTATGTCAATTGGTCACTCAATTGCCCATATGTATGAATGTGTGTGAATGGTTGTCTGTCTCTCTGTGTTGGCCTTGTGACAGGTTGGCGATCTGTACAGGGTGTACTCTGCCTCTCGCCCTGTGACAGCTGGGATAGGCTCCAGTGACCCTAAGCAGGATAAGCAGAAGAGGATGATGTTTCAGTTGTTGGCATGTGGCTTTGTATTACTGTATTTATTATTTTCCTAGTTTCAGGCTACTTGCCTTCCCGGTTTCCCATATCTTGTCAAGTCTCTTTTTCTATTAGGTGTCAGTTCCTGTTTTATTTTGTTAGTCTTGTGTGTGTTGTGTTACTTCATTGTGTTACTTTTGCTTCTCTTTGTCTCGTTATTCTGATTCTGTTCAGCTGTGTCCTTTCTCTCTAATTACCTTATGTGTGTTTTTAGGCTCTCAGTTTTCTTCAGTTCCTTGTCGTGTCCTCCTTCATCACTTATGGTTGTGCATTTCTCAGTTCCACGTTTCCAGGTTGTACCTGTCCAGCTCTATGTACACTTGGGTTTATTTTTTGCAGTAAACAGCAACAAAGCTGAAATTTTCCAGGTTAGGTTTGGATCAGCAATCCTGCATTTGGGTCCATGCTCTGCATGCCACACAGTCCTGCTATGACTTTGGACTTTTTATGCTTCTCTCTATGATATTTATTTTTATTGATATGTAACTCTGCTCTTACGTATGCTTATGTAATTCTGCTGTCCTCTAAAATTCATAAATTCTTTGGATTTTAGGCTGTTATCATAAAAACTTAACCTTCCCACCCACCCACCCACCACCATCACTACTATAGCTCCTCCAAAAACATCTTGTGATGTCTGAGATGTGATAAATAAATAGATTTTCTTCTTTTAATTAAGCTTCCACAGTGTCATAATTTAAAATGTCAGAGTAAGTGGGTATAGAGGTTCTTCCTCTGAAATGAGTTCTTGTCCATAGACAGTTGAGATCGAACTGTCTGCTCCAATATTTACTGTCTAATGGAGCCCTTATGAAACCTTTTTTTATGTTAGGAATCAGAAGTGCATGAAATATGACGTGTAGTTCCAGAGACCTGTAGTCCATGATGAGATGATTTACATATTAAAAATATTATTTTAAGTAAATGATCAGAAAAAAATTGTCAGGTTGTAGCTGCTTCAGCTGGAGAATTTGTGTCTTTTTGTGTTTATTTTATATTTAAGTCTTCTTTTTATGTTGTTTCTCTCTATACCAAAACAAAAACACACAAAAAAAATCTATGAAAAATGTCTTTAACATTGACAGTAACAGAAATACTATAAATACTAAAACTCCAAACGTCTTGACATAAGCACTAAGGATGCATTGCAACCACTGTCAACTGTCAACTATTACTGCTTCTTCATTTCTTTCTAGCTAATGTTATATGAAAAACAACAATAATCTTGATTTACATCTTAGGTAAAAAGAAACTATAAAAGATTGTCCTTTCTTATATATGGGGTCCCATAAATAAGTAAGAAATATGTATGTAAATATTCTATGTATTTAAGCATTTTTGAGATATTTTTTCTTCTTCATTAAACAAAGAAAAACTGAAAAGGCATGGTGTGCTAAAACCTGAAATGCAACCCAAAATGTATTTATGGATGGATGGATATAACAAAAACATATTAAATGAAAAATATGTAGCTAAGCATTTCCCGTCTTCCAAGTCAAACCCAAGTGAACTGACGACTAACACAGTGACATGATGAGACAAGTGTAGGTTTGATCAAATTAGTGAGCCAGTAAGATCCGTGGTTGGCTACCCTCTCAGCCATGGATAGAAGTAGTCACCGACACTTTGGTCTCCCAATTAGGTGTCTTTAGAAACAGTAAACATGCAGCTAGCGAGATAATGAGCCCACCATGTTTAGCCTTTCTGCACCCCACCCCCACCCCCACCCCTCGCGCCCCCGATCCAAAAGCAAAATGAATCATAGTCTAATTTGGCAGTTAAATAAATATGAACTGCTGAAGTGTGACAGTACAGCCTTTGTGAACAGCCCAGGTCCTGTTGTTGTTGGGATGTTTTTTTTTTGTTTTTTTTTTGGTGTTGTTTATTCTTTGGATGACTGCTTAATGTTGCGTTCAAATAATTGTCTGGAATGTCTGACAAGACACGTATTTGAACTTGCTCAAATCCACACATTGGATTTAAACTCATTTAAGATCAGGTTGCCCATCAGCTATTGTCACACATGAATAGCAAAATGTATAAAGTGCTTCATCAAGCAGGGAAATGTCTGCTGAAAACTGCTCATCTGAAAAACTGGAATACTAAAAGCCTTAGGAATCTTCAGATTGAATAAAGTAAGATATGTTTTATTAATTCCTGATTTTGGAAATCCTTTTGTTACAGCAGTGCAGGGGTGAAAAACAATGTCATAAAGAAAAAAAAGTTTATCTTCTGCTAGGCGGATGTGTTGCATTGAAGATTGTAAGAAATATGAAAGGGCCAGCATAGCTGAATCAGTCTTTCTATGATTAGATCACAAAAAGGATTCAAATCTGTGTTACTGTCAAGCAAGTCTGTTATTTGCTATGACTCAAAGATCAAACAGCTACGTTTTTTGGATGGCCATGATGTGTGGGTGTCCAACTCTCTGTGTTAAGCCCTTTTAAAGACTGGCTACCTCTCTAGGGTGTACCCCGCATTTGACTCTGTGATAGAAGACAAGATGAGAACTGTGTTATTTCTGAAGGAAACCCTTGTACATTTCACATGGTCAGTGCAATAAAAAGAGAAGCACAAGCATAATTGCCCACAATTAGTGCTACATGAGAAACTCAGACTGTTGTGGAAGGCCACAACCAAGGAGATGCTCTGTCCCCACTGCTGTTCTGCATAGATCTGAACCCCCTCAGCCAGATCATTAGTAAGACTGGGTATGGTTACCAACTATGCAATCAAGCTAACATAAGCTACCTCCCCTACATGGATGACATGCACTACCAGAAGGCAACACCATAGACATTGAGGCTATGACTACAAGTACCTTGAACTCCCACAGGCAAATAAGAACCATAAAGAGGCCACCAGGAAAGTTGTAACTACCAAGTACCTGCAGAAACTTGGGCAAGTCACAAGAAGTCAGCTAAATGGGAAAAACAAGATCTGGGCAATAGCACCTATGCCCTGCTGGTCATCAGATCCACCGCTGGGATAATAAGCTCACCAACGGAGGAGATAGAAGCCACTGACAAGATAAGAAAGCTCCTAACCATCCATGGAGGCTTTCACCACAAACCCACTAACCTGAGACTGTCCACTAAGCCTAAGTATAGACTCAGGGGACTCCACAATTCAGTGCAGAAGATGTTTACATTGGTCACCAAAGTAAACAAAAACTACTCGTCCCCGCCTGGGACCTCCCTCTCCCCTCTGTAGGGGCGGGCATGCGGTTGTCGCTGTCGCAGGTTTTCGTGGCTCTTAATGGGCTGCGGATGACACGGGATTCCTGGGTCCCTCTCTGCCTGCCCCTGGCTTCTGGTGGGTGGAGCAATGGTTTTTCAACTTCGTTGGTAAGTGCATTTCATGACATAGACACAGACACAGACACAATCAGTGTCTTTTTTTCCCTTCGTTCGCAGCCTGTCAACTCTGGATGGATTACATATATATTAACATATATATGTTGTTGTATTCTTGATTCTGCTTGCAAAACTGCCAGACATGACAGACTTAGAGAAAAGAAAAAAAAATGGTGGTCTATTGTATCAAATACTGCACTTACAGTAGGCCAAGTAGTACAAGAAAAGAACATTCACCAGTATCAGCAGTTCTTAAGATATAAGATTTTGTTCAGCCACACCTGTTAACAGCAGGTGAACTGGTGCATTTAGTATGGAAGCTAGGTTATACTTTGGTGCCCAAGAAAATAGGCCCCAGGGTTCAATTACATTTAAGGACTAGAACAACCTATATGTGGCCCGGTCAGCAAAGGACAGGACTGACACCAAATAAAATTAAATGTGGGTCTTTATTCCACGACTGAACTTGTAAAGAATGAGAACAGCATTAATTCTTTGCTTTGAGGTTAACAAATGTTTCAGGTTTTAACAGTGCAATGTGTCTCAGTTCCCTTTCCACTCCATTCGTGGACACAGAACTCCTCATATGCAGCAAACTAAAACAAAATGGAGGCCCAACCTTTTCTAATAAGCAACAAAATCAAATTCCCTGTACAGACAACAGTAGTGGCCTCTCTTATCTGATGAAGAAAACAAACAAAAATAAAACAATCAAATACATTCACAGTGTTACAGCATGACTAAACTTTGCCTTTACTCTCAGTAAAGTTACTTCAAACCGAGTTTTACAGCAAAACAGTACACAACATTTCACAGTCAACACCAGGAAATAGTCAGTGACTTACTCTTACTCAGGTGGTCAGCCTGTGCTGTAACACACCACCTCAGCCTAATCGCTGGATTTCTCCCCTCTGAAACCAGCAAGAGCACACACAAGATTAGCCTATGAAAATAGCTTGCACAGCATGCACGCTGGATCTCACGCATGTATGCCGTGATTTTGGTCACTTACGCTGCTCTACTGCTCTGGTTTTTCCACACCGTGGGGTGAACGATTAGTTTTCACAGCAGTTTCTCTGTATTCTCCGGGCGTGCGAGACACTTGTCTGATC
>VUQJ01024536.1:13579-31304 GCA_015108635.1 Andinoacara biseriatus
AAAATGTCTGCACACAAGGAAGAAAGAAAGAAAGAAAGAAAGAAAGAAAGAAAGAAAGAAAGAAAGAAAGAAAGAAAGAAAGAAAGAAAGAAACTAAAGTTCCTTATTTTTGTGTCAGAGACATATTTCTTTTCATTGTTAGTAAAAAAAAAATATATATATATATATATATATATATATATATATATATATTATTGTTTTTTTTAATTTAATTTAATTTAATTTTTACCACTAACTGACTTTTGGTGGCAGTAATGCTTCATTAGTTCTGGCAATGTTCAAAAAATGCAGTGAGGAAGAAGTGTGTAAGGTAGCCCTGATGGAAACAATGCAAAATATATGTTACAGTAAGAAACGTACTTACTTAATAATACATATGCCAGCATATGTTTTCAATTTTAACAATACTCATTAAATGAAATCAATTGTAAGCAGGCTGTAAGGGATTGATATGCTGTAATTATCTTTAACATTTCTACAAATACTTTTTGGTAGTCACATCCTAGAACAGACAAAAAAATTCATGTTAAACAAATTAGAGCAAGTACATACTGCACTCTTGTACAAGGCTGAGTACTACATAATGTCTTTGTATTTATATAATCTATAACAATAAGCCAGATATACTCATGTGTGTACAGGAATATTACTACATAATGTAAACATACTACATAATCTGTTGATATCAATGCATTATGTCTAATAAAGGCAACCGTGTTGTTTACATTTGAGCAATACTGCTGAGCAGTAGGTATGGCTTTAGTATATCTCGATGATGATTCATAGTCTGTATTATTTATGGCCATGAGTCATTCCTGACCATAAATAGACAATTCTCAGCCAATCAGAAGTTGGCATCACAGGCTAATCAGTAAGGCAGTTACTGTTACTATAAACAGACTGGCTCTGCACCTAGAAATTTGGGATTTCCAGTTTCCCACGATGTACCTACTGCCGATCTACTGTACCTACAACCGACCTAGGTCAGTTGCTAGATATGTGGAATCCCCACTTTCGGTTAATAATGGTCAAATAGGTATCGCTAATCACACAGCACAATATGATCACATGATTAAGCTAAGCTAATCAGGCATGAGAAAGACCCTGCCTATACCATTAGCATACATTATCATAGCACTGGCAGCCTGAAATCCTCCATGTTGTTTACTCTCCACTTCAGATAAATAGAGCCAAAGTGTACAAAGGGTACTAAACTTCCAGGAACATGAATATCGTGTTGCACATTTTTGAAGATTAAAGAGCACATATGCCAAAGTTCATGGCTCAACTTCTTGTAGTTTTGGAGTCTATAGACCAGAAAGGCAAACCCTCAAAGACAGACAGACGATTGGACTGATGACAATATCCTCCCGGAAAGATAAAAATTAGGTGTGATGAGAAAAGGGGAGGGGTCTCACTGCGAAACCACATGCTTGTTGTCTAATGACTTGTGACTGACAACTCATTAGCTAATGAGCATACCGTTTCATTCAACAGATAAATCTTCCATTTCGAAACATGCTATGATCAAGATTTACAAAACAGACTTAATTTTTGATTCAGTATGACCCAAAATGAGTGACTGAGCCCATCAACTCAAAGTGTTCACAGAGGTCAGAACCAAAAGCCTTTTTCTCATAAACCTGTATAGGACTGGAAGATATCAAGTTAAAATAATGTTTATAGGATTTTATTTTAGATTGGCTAACTTAACTAAATTCTAGCATGGCATTTAAACTTTTTCCATATGGCATCTAGTATTCATCTACATCTTTTATGAAAAGGGGCATTTAAGAGGCTGCCTCTAGAAAATAAAATGCACTGTTCAGTTTTTATGCAGATTTTTGTGGGGTTGATTTTGACCTTATAAAAGTGCAGAAATGTGTCAGTTTTCAGACTTTTATATGATGATGGAAATGAGCAGGGGAGCTGTAGCATAAACGCTTCAGCAAGTGCCTCAGATGATTTCTGGGGCTGTTGGACAAAATTAAAATAATTTGAAATTCAGCCCAAGAATTTAAGTTTGAATGTGAGAGATCCCAGTTTAGTGTTAAAAATATTATATTTTGAGCTGTATTTTAAATTCCTGATTGTGTGGCATGTGTACTAATTGTAATAAAAGGGCTCCGAATTGGAGTAATATTAGGACTAACATCTGAAGGGCTGCAGGTTGCCTCCACGCTGGGCACTGAGCAGTGATGTGGGAAATGTCAGCCTCTGCCGAGACTCCGTGCTCTGCTTGTTCACCGCCCATGCATACCGCCCCGCTAATGACTTGCAAGGCCGAACATAACAGCATGCTATTCCTCAGACATTTCCTCTCACATGG
This sequence comes from Andinoacara biseriatus, assembly GCA_015108635.1. Lineage (NCBI taxonomy): Eukaryota > Metazoa > Chordata > Actinopteri > Cichliformes > Cichlidae > Andinoacara > Andinoacara biseriatus. Next base: position 15,909 of record VUQJ01024536.1, read on the forward strand.
ATTGTTTTAGCCTTGTGGGCTCTTAGAATTCCTGTGATTCATTCTAATCATTATTTGTCGTGATTATAAGTCATTAGACTAAATAACAGTCTATTCTTTGAAGCTCAGCTTAGTGTGATATAGCAGCGAGCATGCCATCTTTGTGTTTGTGCAAAATCCTCTGGCGGGGACTGGCCAAGAAAGTTTAGGAACTAATGTTTTGATGGTTTTGGTAAGAGGGAGAGTATTAATGTTGTGAAATAGGCCCTGTGATGAAAATACGCCCTGTGATCAAAGGTGTGGGCAGGAGAATCTTTTATATAAATTGTCTGTATGGGGTGGAGATGAGAGGTGAGCAAGAAACAGAGGGAGTAATGGGCAGAGAGCTGAAAGATGCCTGCAATGGCTATAGGATCAGAGAGATGAAGGAGTGTACATATGTGTGTGGGTGTGTGCCCGTGCACTGCAGCCTGCACGGGGAGCTGCAGTGGCGGCTGCGCGCTGATCATTCATGATGGCACCTTAGAGGCCATCCTGTAAGGAAGAAAAATGAAAACTATTAAAGGCTCACTGGGCTATGTTGGCTTTGGTGTGTCAGCAATTATTGGCCGGGGACAGCAGTCTTTAGGTCCTCGGATATAGAAGAGTGGGAGACTGTGGCAGAGGAGGGAAGGACACTGCCCAGCCCTGTTACACACTCTATTCTGATCTTTGCTGCAGAACTTTCTTCACTGTGTAGCAGCAGTGGCACTGAGGGGTTTTTATGTGTAGTTTAGGAGTGTTAATGTAGTAGTGAAGCAGTAATTTGCGTTTCATGCCTTTGTTTGGCTCAGCCTTTTGAGTTAAGCAGCCAAAGATGCTGTGGAGTTTCTGCACAGCTGTCAGTCAAACAGCGTGGGTGGCACTGTGACCTCTTTTCCTTGGATTCTATTAAGTGGCACCCCCCCACCCACCGCCCCCCCGCCCTGTTCATCTGTGATGTTTTAACTGTTCATTTCTTTGCCCATCTATTCCAAATGCTTCCAACTTTCTATTAACAGCTCTGCAGTGAGCTTTCACAACATGGCATGCTATTATGTTCATATTGTAACCTCCTTCCACCTGCATTCTCACCATACGGACAAGTGTGACATTGAGCAGAACAAGTTCCTTATTTGCAGTGTAAGAGCACATCTTGTCTTGATATAATTAGTTTAATTTAAACTGAACTGAACATTTATCTGTGTCTGTGGGATGGATTCAGGGTCAGGGGAAACATAACTCGAGATATTTTTTATCATGTAACAAGCAGAATGGAGAGAGATTTTTCTGTGATTTTCACTGTGTGTGTTGAGATTCAAATATCCAGTCCTTCAGACTTAAGAGGAAGGCTAGAGAATGAATACCAGGGCTATTATAAGGGTATGTTGATATTAGTTCATTATATTTTACTTCCACAGAACCAGGCTTTCTTGTAATGTTTTAAAGTAGTCTTGAGCAATAGTGATCCAGGCTTTCTGAAGGTCTTCTAAAGTTTTCTTTGGACGTTAGTGGCCGGTCCTTGTACCTGATCATTTTGAGAGGAATGTTTTTTATTGTTTGTTTTTTAAGCCACTTAAACACTGACCTACGAATCATTCAAGAATACGAAAGCCACCTGACTTAAAGGATGAACCAGTGTTGTGGTTACACATAATCAACAACTTAGCAAACAAAATTATGTGTTTTTGTGCCAGCAGCCTGTCACAAAAACACATCATTTGTTCCCATTAATGTAGTTGAGTCGGCAAAAAATTATAACAAGCGACAACACAGTATGACACACATAAAACAGTGTTTTTGCACGCAGAAAAAGTACCATCAGGTTTTGATCCATCGAGCAAAACCATCTGGAAAGTGTCTGATTGGCAAAGGCTTCATTGTTCAGCATGACAAAACCACACAACAGCGCTCTATCAGTCATGGATTGGCCTCCCCACTGCCTGGACCTCAACAGTACTGAAGTAGTGTGGGATCAATAGAACTGCCGACATCCAAAGAAGGGCTTTGAGTTTCCTTCAAGAAGCCTGGAAAACTATTCCTGAAGATGACCACGGCTACAAGAAAGTTGCCTAAGAGAGTTTGGAATAAAGGTGATCATATCAGATATGGACTTTCAAGCGTTTTAGAATTGTACAAACTCTTTCTTTCACCTAATATACTGTATTTTCATGTTTGCACCTTTCAATAAATCACTGCACCCATTTCCAATTTTTCTAGCAGAAAGTAAAGAAATCAGTTTGGGTCAAAACTTTTGCACAGTACTGTAAATTTCACAACCTTAAACATGTTGATATTTACAAATTATATTTTAGATTATATTTTTTAGCTTATATGAACTGCTTTGGAACTGATAATAATAAGCAATAACCTCTCCAAATTAAATGCCATGGGTTTGAGTTTTTCATGTGCACCAAAATCAAAAATAGCAACAGAAGAAGAAAGATTTGCCAATCTGGGAACGCTTCAGCCAGTCTGCTGACTGAGACTCTGGAATATACTGAATAGAAAAGATGGGCATAGCTACTATGAGTATTTCTGCCAGCACTATCTTGGTGTTTTGAAACCAGGAGTGACAATCGAAGGGCAGATCTGACTATGAAACTGCATCGTCTAACGACTTGTAACCAAGTTGGCCCAAATGTGATTTTTACAGCACTTGAACTTAAAAAGAATCTTGAAAAAAAAACCACATTCTGCCTACAGATTCTACATATTCATATAAGGAATCTTGAATCGTGAAACAGTAAAAGCTCTAGCTTCCTTCTCCTTCTTTCTTTGTGAACATAAAAAAACAGCAGCCACAGGATGCGATGGCAATCGATGGCATACCCACAAAATTCTACCTAGTCAGTTTGTGAAATAATCACAAAGTTATATCCACAGATTTGAGTTCATGGAAGTGGATAATGGTGTTTTCCATTTGACCGAGCACGTTAATCGGCAGGAAGTGGCACTGATAGCACAAGTTGCTTGTCATTCATTTAAGAGACTGGAGTTCGAATTTTTAGGAATGATTCCACACTTTCTCTAGCTTTGGTTCTCCACTTAAGTTGTGTTTTAATTTACTGTTTTATTCGCTATTTGCTGTAATTTTCTGTTGTTCTACAGACATGACATACCTCCAGCTGAAATAATTGTTTTAAAGTTGCAGTGTGTGGAAAAAGTACATTGTGTGTACATATCGTAGACAGTTTGTACAGATCCATTTTTTGTGACTATTTTACAATTGTAACCAGGCAGTCACAGAGGAGGCTAGCTGCCACTATTAATAAACAATAACAGCATTACATAATTTATATGGAGTTATTTCTAGCTGAAACTGCACGTGTGATGTTTGCATATCAATGCCAGGGTATCAAATAAAAAAACACCATGGTGCCACGGCTGAAGACCGAATCATACGAAATGCTGCATTTCTTTAATATTGCATTTTCACTGTCATAAAATAAGAAACAATTGCTGGGACATGCATTATAAATCACATAAACGAAGGTCACAGTGTCCATTAATGCATAGCCTGCTGGTCATATTCACAAATTGCATTATCTAACTCGTACCTACTGGTGAATTTGGTGTCCTTGTATTTGCAGGCCCTGCTGGAAGACGGATCCTCAATGGTACAACCCTCATTACTCATTACAGTGTTTGAGGACACGGGGGACCACCTGCGACACTTATAAATGACTTGCTTGTACAGTTTGCCTAGGGCAGAGCTGTTGCTGGGCCTGACCAGATGGCCTGTGATCGACTCTCATGTGGTGCAATACACACGAGTCCATCGCCCAAGGGTCTGGTTTACTTTTCATATAAGGTGAAATAAACACAGCACCTTGTGGGTGACTGTGTGTGGAGCCGAGTTTTGTTTTTTTTTTGTTTTTTTGGTAACTAAGCTAACTTTGTGCAGTTTCATACCATGGATGAATGCCTAATCAAGATTGGCAAATTCCAAAGTAATATATTTTAGTTATAAAGACAAGTTGCATGCATCAAATTATTGTTTTATGGAGCAGGAGGCTCCCTTGTATCTCTTCTTCACAGTTTTCACAGAGAAATCCCTGATAAATCTCGTTCATCTTCTTAAAAATTTGTATTCTGGAGGAAAAACAAAGGCAGACACGGAACACGACTGGCAACGTTTGTGACAGTAATCCATGCCAGAGTGGGAAGGTGATGCAAGAGGTCACTGAATGTAAACGCTGCTGTTATTCGGGTAGTGTTAATCCCTCAGGCATAGCGACTGAGCATGCATCAATCACAGCAGTGTGTGTCCAGAGGTGAGCTAACAGGCATTAACCTTGAACCAGGAGTCAAAGTCTGGCTGCTCTACCCCCACGGCCACAAGACAGCAAGCATTTTGTCCACTCGCAGAAATACAAGCTGGAACTTTGCCAGAGTTAATGTGAAGAATTGTGCTGGTAAAACAGAGCAGCGGTACATAAACCTGTTTTACACTCACCGCACACTTAATTAGGTACACCTTGCTAGTTCTACTGTAGGCTGGACCTCCTTTTGCCTTCAGAAATGGGACCAAAATCTGTTTTTTCCAAGCAGTGAGTCACTGTGAGCAGCATTCAAACTTTCTGCTGATATCTGAGAAAGTTTTCCTAATAAATATTTCTTAGGGGCAGAGATGATATGGAGGCAGAATTTTGTGTCCAACCCTTAACAACAACGCTCAGTCAGAAGCGGCTAACATTTTTATTTTGTATCCCCATTTTCCTCATATATACTAAAAATACTAAAAAATTATCTGAACATGTTATTTTTTTTTTTAGTCCTCCTACAGTTCTCGAAGTGATGCAAGTACAGTTCACTCTGTCTTTTTAAATAAAAACCCATTCTAAATTTTATCCATACCTACATGAAAACTATTGGTAAAAGGAATAATTTATAAGAAGAAGAAGAAGGAAAAAACTGTCTTTTTATACCTCCCACAGAAATAGGCATTCCAATAAAAAAAAAAAAATCATATACTGCGCTTTGTTATTCTGATTTACGTGTTTTGCCAAGAAACAAAAGCTTTACCATCTGAAAGACATCACCACGTTTTCAGTGATCATGGCAGACTTAACAATGTTTGACCGTTTTGTCCTGCAGATTACATTTTTCCAGCGAGAGAACTTTTTGCCTTGTGGCTATTTTAGAAAAGACTAAAGTGACTTTATAGCTTAGATCTAATCGTGCTTCCTCAGCAAGCAACATCAGATAGGCTCCTACACCTTATCAGTGTTGGAAGGCAGAGGAATCATTTCAGGAGGAAGGAAAAAGAGTAATTCATGGCTGTAATAGCAGAGGTTCAACAATTAGAGAAAAAAAATAACAAAAATACGCCCAGGAGCCTTTTGTGATTGGAAAAAAAAAGGCAGAAGAGGAAATGAAGAAACAAGCAAAGACTTCAAGAGCAGATGAGGCGGATAAGCCCATGAAACCCTGCTTGATTCCTCGGATTGTCCAACAGCTTTTGATTTCTTCCTAAGTTATATGGTACTCTTGGGAAGAACATCAAAATTCTATAACTCCCTTTAAGGTGAATATTATTAGATTTTTTTATGAGTTCCTTTTATCTGGCAAAAAGGTAATTCTGTTAGAAAAAAAGTCACCGCATTAATCTCACATCAGTTATACTGGATGTGAACCTTTCTGGCACCGGCAGTTCCCAGTCTTGGTACATGGTATTTTACCATGTATTTAAAGACAAATCATGTAAATAACTGATATTTTTAAAAGATAAAAATGTCTAACTTGGTATGTTAGATCAGAGTTTTAACAACAATTTTAATCTATAAAGCTGGTAGTCTCGCAGAGCTGCTTTTTCTGTGATACTACCAATTCAAACCCTGTCTTTCAGACATTATTTTAAGCCTATTCTCATTGCGAGCGTAAAACTAGTCACTGAGACCAGGTGGTCATAAGAGCAAGAGGTACAGAAGCCTACCTTGCAGTCTTTCCATCCTCTCTAATAACTCACTATTGAAAACCTAAATGCTGCAAAGATAAAGGGACTAGTGTGACTATGGCAAGGACTGTGATAAGGGTACCAAACCTGGTAGACGTAGGGGCACAGCAAATTTCATCACTCCACCACTTAGTCACTTGATTATCGTATTTAAAATCCCTGCACCTAACACCAACCAAGTAGCTGCCTGGAACTGATGATAGATGTTTTGTTGCTGACAAACAGTAACTGAAGACTAAAGCAAATAGCATTTTTTTTTAAGTGATATGAGGTTATTATTGATGATAAGAAGGAACACTGACCCTATGTTACCAATGACAGTCTTTTAGAGGAAAAGTTGATACGTTTGAATGTTTGACAGTTGAAATTATTTTTCTTTTAGCCCAAATTTTGAAGAATAGTCAAATGTTAAAAAAAAGCAAACATATTCTGATGAGCATTAACTGCATACATAAAAATTTGTGTTTCAAAAAACACGTAAAATTTTTTACAAGCAACAACAAGTTAATGATCACGATACTTTATCTAGAACTAAAGAAACATACTCCTAACCCACCAGCGTTTTTCCGATGCACACAATAAACACAGCACCAGTCAAAATTTTGGACACATCTTCTCATTAAATGTTTTTTTTTTTTTAATACATTGAAAATTAATACAGACTATGAAGGAACACATTTGGAATCATGTAGTAAGCTTAAAAGTGTTAAACACACCAAAATATGTTTTAGATTTTGGATTCTTCAGAGTAGGCACCTTTTACTTTGGTCACAGTTTTGCACACCCTTGGCATTCTCTGGCAGCTTCGTAAGGTCATCACCTGAAATGTTTTTCCAACAATCTTGAAGCAGTTCCTAGAGGTGCAGAGCACTTGTTTGCTGCTTTGCCTTCACTCTACAGTCCAACTCATCCCAAACCATCTCAGTTGAATTCAGATCAGGTGATTGTGGAGGCCAGGTCATCTAACGCAACACTCCATCACCCTCTTTCTTGGTCAAATAGTCCTCACATAGCCCAGAGGTGTGTTTGGGGTCATTGTCCTGTTGACAAACAAATGATGGTACCATCCATCCATCCATCCATCCATCCATTCTCTTCTGCTTATCTGGGGCCGGGTGGTGGTCCCACTAAGCGCAATCCAGACATGCCATCCAGATTGGATGGCATGTCGCTGCAGAATGATGTGGTAGCCATGCTGGTTAAGTGTACCTGGATTTTGAGGCGCCATTTACACAACACTGTTTCAAAATGAAAACGACGTTGTTTCGATACGTTTCAGCCTCCGTTTACACGAGAACAGAGTGAAAAAGATGCGTTTTCAAAATGGGGTCCAGAGTGGAGCGTTTCAGAAACGCACCGGTTTGCGTTTCTGTGTAAATGGTTGAATACGGCGTGCTTTGGAAACGGGGGTACTCGCACATGCGCACTATGGCTGTGACGGCCACAGTTTTCCGTGCATGCGCAAATGAACAACAGTCATTAAGGTTAGCATTTACGAGTGCTTCAGTAAACTTTGAGTAATGCGGTTCACAGTTGCTCTTTGCCTGTGTTTTTTTTATTATTGAGTGTTGTGTGCAGCAGCTATCCAACCTCGTCGTCAGAAGCCTCTCACATTGGCCATTTTGTAAATGATGAATAAATCTTTGCGGCGCATCCTACTAAGTCCCTCCACGCATGTGCAAGTTGGGTAAACAAATATTTGCAAAAAACACCACCACCTTGTGGCCTGACAATGGGAACTACATCGTTTTCATCATTTCAAACGTTTTTGTGTAAATGCAGAGCGTTTCTGAAACGGCTCCGTGTAGACGGGAGGCTGAAACGCATCAAAACAACGCAGTTTCCAGTGAACTTTCAAAGTTCTTGAGATTTTTCAGATCAGCTGATCTTTATTTCTTAAAGTAAGGATGGACTGTCGTTTTCTTTTACTTAGTTGAGTAGTTCTTGCTATGATATGGATTAGAACATTACTCAAATAGGGCTATACACTGTATACCAACTCTACCTCTTCACAGCACAACTGATGGTGTCAAACACAATAAGAGGGCAAGAAATTCAAGAAATTAACTCTTGGCAAGGCACAGCTGTTAATTCAAAGCCATTCCCAGTGACTATTTCATAAAGATGACTGAGAAAATGCCAAGATGTGCAAAGCTGCCATCTAAGCAAGAAGTGCCTACTTTAAAGAATCTAAAATATAAAAGACTAAACACAAAACGCAAATGTCTGTCTCCCTTTCCTTCACCAGACTAAACACACACGCACACACTTACTAATATGAATGCTCTCAATGTGCTACAAAACTAGTCAATATCACTAAAATGTCAAATTGTCACAAAGCCTTTCCATTTAATGCACTTTTATTGCATTAAATGAAAAGGCAAGAAGTGTTTACTAATATTTTTTATGTTAGTATTTTTGAGGACAGATCTGATCCTCCCAGGCATTCATGATGCTAGTTTGCAAACATCACTGGAGAGATGCTTTGCCATTCTACTTATTAGGCTTTTTTGAGTTGCTCTTTGCTGAAGGGGTTTTCTTACTCTACCTTCCACTTTAAGATACTTAAAATGTGTTCCCTTAGACAACTCAGAGAGAAAGTTGGCCAAGTTATGGTTTTATGTTTTCCTTATTTAAAATTGTTGCAGTGTCCTTATATTAGAAAATTCATCTCCTGACTCATGGTGTCATGATTCAAACCCATATCAACACAACCTCCACGTCCATGTTTCACAGCTGGCACCGTGCAGTCAATTCAGTAATCCTGGTGAGGGCCATGTCTTGGACCCCATTAGATCCAAATAAAGCTGTTTTGGATGCATCTGGCCAAAGAATGACTTTCATATATCAGGTTTCTTCTCTTTTCTTTAGTGGCTTCTTGAATTAACCTCTATCTTTAATCTGCCTAGTTTTCTGTGTAACCTGTTCCAGAAAGAACAGTTGTTGTCATAAAATGAGTTCAAGAACAAGACACATCACAAAACAGGTGTGCCATCTACTTTCATATTAAAGTTTGCATACATAGCCAAATACTTGTCTTTAAGTTGTCATCTACAGTTAGCCAGGATAGTCATTCATGCATGTGACACATGTTAGTCCACAAAGAAGAATAAAGACTTAATGTGGCTGCTCTATTCTGACAGGTTTGGGTTTTTTTAGATGCTTTTCAGCAGCACTTGACCAGACACCCAGTAATACAGATGTGACAGAACAAGTGACCGAACATCATCAATCATAACAGAAGAGAGAACATGCACAGAGCATTTTCAGTGACCTTTCCCATCTCAGAGACAAAGAAATCAACTTGATCAGACCATGATAGGATTTTGTCTAATTTAACAGCTTTAGTTTTAGTGACTTCCTTAAATGACATCACATTTATACACAGGTTGAGTGCATTGGTAGAAGCAAGAACATTCCCAATACCAAATACAATGCACTTAGTTTTGGCAATTTTCAATACTACTGTTATTTTTTTTTTTTTCATTGTTATTATCACCCATTTGGTAATGTTACACAGCTTAATACATATAAATTTTTTGAGGTCTAAAAATTGATCCACAAACCAAAGTGGAGTCCTAAGCATACATAATTACTTTGGTATTTTTAACAGCATAGGGTAAATTATTAATAAATATTGAAAATAAAAGCAGCCCTAAATATCTTCCTTGTGGAACGCCTCAATATATTGTTTTAATTATCGTTAAAAAACCCTCGCTGTGTTAAGGTAAGTGTTCCTCCTAGACAGAGTGAAGTATGAGATTTGCAACTAGAATTTTGTGGCCTATTTAATTCAATGCCAATGTGAAATACAGAAAAAAAGCCCAAAGTACACAGGAAAAAGTGTATGTGCAGAAAGTTGAAGTCACTTAAAATTTTGAGTGACTTCAACTTTCTGCACATGCACTTAGTGCTGTGAAGGTGTGAATATGTCATCAATGCAAAAATATTTTAGGAGTTGGAGTGATGCTGCAAAAGCTTTTCAAGATAGATAATAAAAACAAGACTTATGAGGAATACCTTGAATATGAAAGCTAATCTGTCTGTGCATCTGAGGGTTAAAAAAAATAATCCAACAATTCAATCAGGGTGTAGTTTAAGAGAAGACAGATTTATGTTTGCTGATGTACCCTGAATGCGTTACCTCGACATCCGTTGTTAAATTTCAACGTTATTTATTGATGGAGCAGAGAATGTTGCATCGGGAGTGGGGGCTGTTGGATAAGGTGCTGTGAACGATTTGCCACTTTGAAATGCTAAACGAGACGGAGGTACAAATTAGCCTGGAAATGCTTGGTGCATGTAATTAAAGGGCCCAATGAATTCCAATAATCAAATGGGCCATCTTCTGAGAAAACTATTACAGGAGGATTATTAGTGTAGCAGGTTTCACTAATCATTCAGTGACAGACAAGCTAGCTGGCACACAAACACGCGGGCGCGCACACACACCCACAAGGCCACACTCGGACGCTCATGTATAATTACAGTCATAGACACCCCCAAACATCCATGTAGACAGAGTGGTACGCCCATGCACACACAAGCAGAGACAGTCAGTCAGACCTATTGATGTCAACCTTTTGCTCTCAGTTATCATCTGCACACAGGCAGGCTTCATATTGAATCAGAGGGACAGGGTTAAATAAAACTGGAAGGCTTTCACTTTCAATTTCATCCAGCCTCCAACTTACATGCCTCGACCGAAAGATTCAAGAGATAGAGGGTCTTTGGATGTCAACGCGCAGAGACAACACACTGCATATGGGCATTTGAATAACCTAAGCTAACTTTTAGAGATGCACAGACGAGTCATGCCACATAATACGACAGATATATAAAGGATAAACAATGTAAACAAATTGTGTGTATGTAAATAGAACGTGAACAGCCTCAGGCAGAAACAAAATGCTTATATATCACCAGCACGCAAGCTACAAAAGCTTAGAGGAGCATAAACTAGTGTGGTTGTCTTGCATATTGTCCACACAGACAGAATTAAACTTATAACTGTACGTTGTAATGAGGAAACTGATAGAAAAGCTGATAATGTGATGCCCACTGATGCTTGTACTTTACAGCAGTGAAGTATTTACTACATCAGATTTAACCACACACGGGCTTGCACACAATTTGTTAGCTGTCAGCCCTCTGCAGCACCAAAGGACCCTGCGAAAATTAATCAGTGACATTAAAAAACAGACCAAAATGCGTCACGCTTTGATGCAACCCAATGTGTTTATTGATTAATAAACGGTCAAAGGATTCCATTTCCCAGATATACTGTCTCTGCCAGCTCGGTGCTGCCGAAGAGGCTTTTTCCCTCAGGACAAATGTGTTTCAGCTGAGCTGATCCAATCCCTTCTCCATTGTTTTTATGTACCTCTGTTTAGCACTCCCCGGGCTCCACTGACTACCTGTCTGTTTAGAAGCCTATAAACATAAATCAGACTTGTTATAGACTTTTTCATAAATTCCTCACTACAGAAGAAAGTAGCTGTAACAGATGGATCAAACACCAGTGAGGCTTTTATTTTTTTCTGATTTTCTGAAATGAATTTCTGTCCTGACAGTGTTAAGAACATTATTGCTATCATTAAAGCTCTGATGAAAATCTGTGGTAGTAAGCTAAGCGCTATGGAACCTAGCTATTGCTTTCATGCCCATACAGTAGATTTAAAGTATGGGATCCCTACCAGTTTATACTGACATTGTGGCAAGGCTCCGGTCTCTGAAAGACATTGATTTATGAGCTCAACCTATTCTCTAGGCGCTATTTTATGCTTATAGACAATAGCAAACAGTAAACACTGCTGTTCTGCCATGCATTGAAAATTTTCATATGCAGCGCTCATTCCTGCCTCTTGAACTGTAAAGGTCAATCAGACCGACTCGAGTCTTTCATCTTTGCCAAACCCATTCATCAGTACCTTCATCTCAAAAGAAACTTTGATTTTAGCCAAACAGTTGATTTGTTAGTCATCATAACTCTTGATTTTTTTACCTCACCAGTCTTTTTTGCCTCGCTCAACGGTTTGACCTCTGAAGCACACCAGTAGAGAATCTATGTCACCTCTGGCACTCCCATTTGTCCCCTCACTGCACTTCAGTGGTAGAGATAATTACGCTTCAAATGAAGCTCCCTTCATTGTGTTGCCTAATGTTTAAGGCTCCCTCTTTCTCACACACAGTACAATGGTTAAGGTCAATGGATCCACACTCACCTCTTATTTACAAGATTCATGTTTATCTAATGCAAAATCAATAGCTCAGCACCAGGGAGAAGTTAGGGCTCGACTAACAATCGTTGGGAACTACTTAACGGCACATCTGCCAGCACTTTACTGGGCCATAAAGGAGAGAGATTGTGGTGGACTGGCCTCAGTGGTGTTGGAGTTTGGTGTCCGCACACAGCCGAGGGGTGACTGGTTCATTTCTTATATCTAACAATCCTTTAACATGCAATAGTGTTTTTTAGGGGTTTTTTTTTTTTGTTTTTTTTTTTTTTTGGAGGGGGGCGCTTGGATTAAGCAGAAACACGCTGTGACCTTAACAGTGACATAATATGACTTTTTTGGTTGCTATAGAGAGCTTGTTGTATAATTACACAACCAGGAAATGTAGTGAAACATTAGGTGACCTTCTGTTGTTATTCTCCCACGTTGTCTGGTCACATTTAACTAATGGTAACCGAAATAGTTAACAGAATATTTAAATGGTTTGTTTTTGTTCTTTTTACCTTAAAGGCTGATTGTTTATATGCATTAAGTTCAAACAACTTGTCATCCTCATTTACTTTCTGGTTTCTCCATTGCAGACATAGAGGACAGGGCTTGCGCTCTTTGGGTATTCGGTTAGAAGGCAAGAAAATTGGGAGGCAGTCCTTGTTGGCAGCAAAACAACACTGAGAGCAATTACAACACAATCTGTGGTCATTTTTATGTCAACATAAACAAGCTTTATAAATTAAGAAGTGTGCACAGTTGACGTTGTGTGATGCTGACAAATGGCTGTGTGCTGCAGTAAAAGTTCAAAAGACTAACTGACTAACTATGATACTTCATCATGCAAAACTCTCCGCTTACATGACGGTGTAATATCCTCCAGACCTGTAGAGACACCTCCACCTTATTTCCTGGTTCCTTGCACTTTGAATAGATCAGCACTTAGAAATCTGCCTCAGCGGCTCTGCTCGGGGGCGTGCATCATTTGGCCCCAAAATTCACTTTTCCCCACCAGTAAGCACTATCTGTCTCGCACCCTCATGAACCCAGACAAAGACCTTGCCATCTGTCAGTGTCGTTCGCCGCAAAGTGGCTGCGATTAATTGAAAAACAATTGCGGGGCCAAGTGGGAGGGTCAAAGCAATATGCATCGTAGCCTCGCAGGGTCATCTCCTCATTTCCTCATTGTCGAAACGCCTTCTCCTGACATTAGCTGCAGAGATGTCGGAACACATTGTGCCTGTTTGGTTTAACATCCTCCCCTCGTTTGGCAGTGGGTAATATCAAGCGGACAGATCCAGGAGACTCTTATCTGTCCGTGTCACTGTAACACAGTGCTAATCAGTGCTGAGGGGGATAACGTGGAGCTGATCCCAGAGGACTGGAGGCTTCTTCTGTGACAAAACTCTGTATGAGTTATGACCACCCAGAAAAACTGCTGAGAGTGATGGACACTGAAGCACAGCAGCGGGGATAAAAGATACATAGGAGGTTAGCAGGGAATGCAAGTGCCCAGCATGACACCATAGCTCTGCGTTGCAGGAGCCTGCAATGTTATTTTTAATCCTGAATGAGTTTCAATCGCCTCATTCTCCAAGTTTCAGCTATCCTACTGAATGAATTTTTCCTCTTCTGTGCAGCCTCAGCAGATCGAATCACCCTGCGCACATGCTTTCAGGCTTGACTGAGCAGCTTCTCGCCCTCAGTAACCAGGTGAAGTGACCCTGTCTATATGCAGACTTACAGCCTGACGCCACCGTTTACAGCCATCCAGTCCATTCTGCTGACACCATATTGCGAGTCACATCAAAGCAACGAAGCGTCTCCATCACTGCCAAGCTAGAGCTGGTCATCTTTATGCCAGCCACCAGACCCCAGGATCAATCTTTTACTGATAGATTGGTTGATGCTGCTGGACCAAAGTGAAGGAAAAGTCCCTAACTTAAAGATAAAACACTGTGCAGATTATTGACATCAATTTGGATACTATGTAATCAGTATATATATACTAGTTTACAGCTATTCTATGCTGTATTTTCATTAGGATAAAATTAATTCACAGTGTAGGGGGTTTGATTTTAGTTACCATCAGTATCAAGTTAGCTATTTAGACACATTGCATCTGTGACATATGGTTACAGATTTTTTTTTTTTATTGTTTGCAAAATTAGCAGGATAGTAGTAGGATAGTCATCTGGGTCATCAACTTGCATTGAGGTTGTGGCTTTGGCTGTGGATGTGGGACAATGTAGGGTGAAGCGAATAAGGCTCCAGTCTAGAGACCGGTCTGCAACCACCTGGCAACCACCAGTTCCAAGTGAAAATGTATTCCCCAAATGATTGCCAAAAATCTTTGCAATTTCTTTGGTGTTCTAGCATTACCGCAGTGGCCCATAGTTTGCGTGGAACACACAGAATTATATGTAAATACTCACCACCTCTGAGGGGTAGTGAAACCGTGAAAACTGTGACCCCCAACCAGAAATGGAGACCGTCGTTGCACCTTTTGAAATGTGTTTGCTGCAGCACTGAGGAACATTTTTTTAAAGGTGAAACTAATCCAGTTTAAATTTTTATATAACTCTTCTGATTGAAAGGTATTTAGGCCTAGCATCATGCAGAACCATGAGTGTGCCCACTTTGAGTGACAGGCGGGTGTCATTTTGTGTTTTGCAGCTGTGGGTAGATGTTGTTTTAAGCTAAAAGTAGCATTCCATTTAATATCATGGTAGACTGAAGATAGCTAGCTAGCCTCACCTTTATCGGATCAACTCAGCTTCAAAACAATGGATGACAACATGGTAGCTATTAGAAGTTGAAAATTAGGCAGCTACTTTGTAAGCATATTAAAAAAAAACTGCAGTTTGGTTAAACATTTTCCCGATTGATTCCACATCGTTGTGATTTGGTTCTAAACACTAAACATTTCAGGTTTGATGTTTCTTTATTTTTTATATCAGAAATATGAAATGATTTTGAACAGGTTTTCTCATGTGACTGTTCCAGCTTCACTTCAGCTCATGGATCTTAACAGAAAACGCTGCACTGCAGCCTTTACCACAAGTGAAATTCAGACATGAATTCCTAATGGTTAGTCAGTGATGTCTCTGATACCCAAATCACTCACTGGGGCTTTCTATGTAAGTCATTTATAAATTCTGTTTTTGTGATCAAAGCAGATATATTCCTGCTGCTATCTTGGCAAAATCTGTCTTA
>VUQJ01024538.1:14170-31409 GCA_015108635.1 Andinoacara biseriatus
GTGATTATTATTGGCAGTGTTTTCAGTCTGAAAACTTTCTTTTTGTTTTGTTTTTCCCCTACAAGATCTTATAAGGAATTGTTTTAAAAGAACATTTAAGTAGATTGTCAAAGAGATATGAGTTATTGAGGGTTATAGTCTGTATATTCTATGGGTATTATGAATTAAACAATTAACAAAAACAGAATTATATACATATAATTGAATAAACTTTCCTGATACTGTTAAAATTGTGTTGGTCTCTTATTTATTTGTTTTTCCTTTTTGGTCCTTTTTTTTCCATTTCTAAAGTTCCTAATGGAAAATATAAACAAGCATCACAAGGTACTCCATGGTAAAGACCCCTTTAGCTTTATAGGTAAAAATTCAATATTTCCACCTGAGTCTCTACTTCAACACACCTGAGTCAAATATAGATGTCGTTGACTTCTATATTTGACTCAGGTGTGTTGAAGTAGAGATGCAGCTAAAACCTGCAGGACACTGACTCTCAAGGCCTGGATGTGAGGATCCCTGTCATAGAGAGTAAGCATAAAATACAGAAAGTAAAACTAGAGGGTAGGTGAAAAGTTCATCCAATAATGGGATATGAACACATTCAGTCCCCCAGCAGCCTCAGCCTACAGCGCCACACCTAAGTAAAGGTTCACTTTAAGCCTAGAAGTAACAAATGCATTTAGTTGATGCCAACATCACGCTGAGCTGGAATATTCCTGGTTTTGTCACTATTGTACCTGTGTTGTGTATTTCCTGAAGGAAGCATGCATAATGTGAAAAGGATGGGTCCCAGCACAGAACCCTGTAGAACTCCATAATGAACTTTGTGAGGTTGACACACTGTAGATAAAATGTGCTCTTTCTTTTGGATTTTGACACGATGCATCAAAATATAAAATGGCTTATGCATTTTACACCTGTGCACTGTCTGTTCAGATGAATTTATGGTCACTTCGCATGATGATAATTCACCTAGTGTACCCTCAGTGCCAGTTCCATGCCTGGATAAATGGGATACACGTGGTCACCCCTTTAGTAAAAGTAAATGCTGTTCTTATATAAAATTCAAAACCAACAATGTTATGAGTAATTGCATTACAGTCAAATTTCTACAATAGAAACACAGGTCAGTTGATGTCGCTGATTGTTACACACCTAGGGTTAGTATGGTCAGCTTGAGGGTAAGGTGGCTTGCTCATTCTTTGCATTTTTGTAGAATGCAGATATAACACTGACTCGCCTTTTGTGAAAGCTGCTTCTGAAGCCAGCTTAATGCTTGAGAGCCTTGGGATCTATTAGTCAACTGGCTTTTCCTGCTGCATAGCTTTCCCAACTTCCTTCTTAGCATGTCTCAGCATGACCGTTCCCCTCTGATATTCCCATTGCATAGCACCATTTGTAAGTTGAATGTATAAACATATACATTTATCTATACCAGGCATGACAGCAGGAAAACAGAAAAGTGGCCAACAGTGGGGCATGATCTGTCTTCCGTGTGTTTTGCACGTGAAAAGGAGACACCTGTAAATGTGAGAAAATGCTGGAAAGTCAAATTTGCCCTGCAGTGAATGGGTTTCTCTGTTCTCGTGACGACCAGGCTTGTCGTAACATTTCACTGCAGGCTCGGCCCATCGCACAATTGTTTGTCACATTCCAGCTTTGGCATTGAAGTTGAACAATATGCTGCTGCTATCCTGCTGACTTTGTACTGTACATAGCAGGTTGTGGCGAGCATGTATTCTTGCAGGTATGTGGTTTTCATATTTCTGGCCTTGTTGGTCAGAGTAAAGTTTACATAGTTTATCTGTACATGACACATCCCCTTTGTCAAACACAGGTTAAGAAACCTGCTCCAGCGCCTGTGGTGCCTTTGTGTTTCCTAATTATCAGCTTATGTTTCAGTCCAGTAACACATTAAATCTGAAAAGGATAATAGATGGCTAATTACCCTCATCTGGCAATTTATTACATGCTATTTTATTGTATTCTGTATTGTAAGTATAACACTCCAACAGTGCAACAGAATAAAAGATATCCTAAAAGGTGTTGACAGAAGTGAACAGGTATGACACACATACGCAGGCATTCACATTCATTCCCACCTGAACAAAAGCACTTTAGACAGAGTGAAAGAGTATCGCACTGGCAGGAGAGAGGGAGAGCCCCGTGAGGTTATAAGCTGGTGCTTCATTAACTGACTTTTACAACTCTGAAGGTTTCAGCTCTGCCTGCTTAGAGTAGGACTTTGATTTAGATGCAAAAAAAGGTGGGGCAAATATTTTTTTTTCCTGTCCTTCTGGTCTGTCTAGTTTTTTTTTCTTATCTTTCCACAACTGATTCTTGAGAATCAGTTGTGTGCCAGTTCTGGTCACTTTCTCCTTGGAAGGAGAAATTAGAGTTACTGTTTTGAGTTTGTCTTGCTGAGCAAATTGTCTTTTTTTTTTCTGATCACAGTTTTTGCTGGTGCTTCTGGTCAACCTGCTCTGTGAGATCTCGCAGAGACTCTGTCAGGGATTCGCTGGATGTGTTTGCAGGAAAGGATGATCAGTTTTTTATATTTTTTCCTCCCAGTGTTGGGAGGATACACCCTCACCTCAGTTTACCTGCTGAAGAACCCGCACATTCTCCACAAGAGGAAACGCACCTCTTTCTACTGCAAACACATCTCACACAGAGGAGGTAAGGGTCTGCCAGTTGGGGGGTTCCATAGTCGAGGTGTGGGACTTAAAGATCTTGCTGTGCTGGTATAACTCACCGGGTTGGCCGAGCCAACCAGGCTATTGCAGAGACCACTTACCACGTCTTCCCACCACTCTTTCTTCCAGCTTTCCTGTCTTCTCTTCACTGTCCTAGTTAAATAAAGACTAAAATGCATGCCAAAAACGGCCAAAAAACATGATGTGCAAGCAGCTGCGTGTCAGTCAGCATCTATTTTGACTGGAAATGAAACCAAGAACATAGACGCAATTAAATTACATATTTTTTGCTTCACTTTTCAACATTTTAAAGGTTCATTCTCTTTTTCACAGTTTCACATTTTTGTCCTTTGGTTAAATATTTATGAATGAAGCTTTCCTATGTAGTGTGTGATGTTTCTTATTAATTTAAAGATGAAGTCTGAAGAAAAGGTCTACTTTTCCTGTATAAATTTTATTTTATTGTGCACATTTTCTGTTTTGTTTTTAACATGCAGCAAACATCATGTGTTCAGATGTAATAAGGAGTACTACCAGTAGCTTTGGCATTTTGAATGAAACAACTGTTGGCAAACAAAAAAGTGAAAACTAAAGTTTACTAAAGATTGTTTACATGTTGCCAGCTCATTGCATTCTTTGTATTTTCTGACTCCTGGCATCATCTTTTTGATTTTTAGGATCTGGAGAGAGGATAGAGAGCACCATGGAGGCATTCACACAGTAAGTACAACACTTTCCTCTCCAAATTGATGTGAAAGAAGATTATTACAGGAAAACAGACTTTTTAGAGCAATAAAAAATAAATATCGAAATAAATCTCTAAAAAATGTCAACGTGAACAAGCTGTTTTTAAGCGCTTCCTCCCCCATCTGCAGAAAAGTGAACAGTGCTGAAAAACTGGTAAAGCGAAGCATCTGGCCCTGACACTCAACACTCTGCAACACTATGTTTCCTGTTAAGTGTTAGAAACTCACTCTCTTTACTTGTTTTTGTCTTTTCTCTGCCTCCTCCTCTGTTGTCAGTGCGGTGGAGCAGGGCACAGAGATGCTGGAGATGGACTGTCATTTGACGCACGATGGATATGTGGTGGTATCACATGATGAGAATTTGCTGAGGCAAACTGGCCATGACGTCACCATCTCCTCGCTCGATCTACAGGTAGGAAGGCAGATCCTGCTGGTGAGGATAAATGTTGCAAGGTTGTGCTGAGACAGGTAGTGGTTTCCTTTCAGACACACACCTGCTCTGTTTCTGTTTCATGGATGAGGTTTGTTACACGTGATGAGAGGACATGAGCTCAGCACAGTGTTTACATTTACGTGTCAAATATACACCCACCGGACACTTTATCAGTTATACCTTGCTAATACTGTGTTGGGCTCCTTTTCCCTTCAGAACTGCATTAATTCTTTGTGGCACAGATTCAACAAGGTCCTGGAAACATTCCTAAGAGATTTTGGTCCATATTGACATGATAGCATCACACAGTTGCTGCAGATTTGCTGGCTGCACATCCATGATGAGAATCTCCTGCTCAGAGTCCAGTGACCTCACTGTCAGGTTCAAGAAAGCAGTTTGAGATTATTTGAGCTTTGTGATATGGTGTGTTATCCTGCTGGAAGCAGCCATCAGAAGATGGGTACACTGTGTCATAAAGGTATGGACGTGGTCAGCAGCATTATTTAGGTAGGCTGTGATGTTTAAACAATGCTCAGCTGTTAATAAGGGGCCCAAAGTGTGCCAAAAACATATCCCCCACACAATTACACCACAACTGTTGATACAAGACAGGATGGATCCATGTTTTCATGTAGTTTACACCAAATTCTGACCCTACCATCTGACTGTCACAGCAGAAACGGAGACTGGATATTTTCTCATTCTCAGACTGTTCTCCCTGGAGATGGTTGTGCAGGGAAATCCCAGTAGGTCAGCAGTATCTGAAATACTCAGCCCAGCCTGTCTGGCACCAACAGCCATGCCACATTCAAAGTTAGTTAAAATGCAGTTCTTCCCCATTCTGGTGTTTGGTTTGAATTCAGCAAGTTGTCTTGACCATGTCTACATGCTTAAATGCACTGAGCCGCTGCCATGCGATTAGATATGTGCATTTATGTGCAGCAGAACAAGTGTACCTAACAAAGTGGCCGGTGAGAGTATAATCCTCTACACTTCAAGTTAGCTGCCTGTACTTCAGTTTTATTGAAAAATGCAATGTCTTAAGCTCACATAAGGCTAACAGAGGCATGTGTTAGGAAGCTGGAATTGTTTACTGAGTGAAGCCTTGAACTGGTCCACGACCCAGATTTGGTTTTAATACAGAATTAATGCTACTGTGAGATATTAGAGCTCTGCAGTTTACATGTTGAGCTTTTTCATCTCTTCTTTTCTGTGGCAATATTAGTTTCTGAGCTGTATAGAGGTAACTTTAATTCTTTTAAATTTACGGTAATCTTCAAAGAGGGTGTGCTGTTTGCATTATTCAGAGTTTTCCTTGGAAACAAAGCTGTAGTTTCAGAGTAAGAGTTTGCTGAAGCATCAGATTACCTTCAAGTGAAAATTTGCATCAGGGGATGTTGCATGTATCAACTCAGCAGGGACAATAATTCTAAGAATATCCCAAGGTGTTTATAAATGATTTTCATGGTGATCACTATAATTATCATAGCAATATCACCATTAATCTCTCTCCTCATCTGCTTTTCAACTCTTTTAGGATTTGCCTTTGTATAAGGAGAGACTGGAGGTGACATTTTATGCAGGTGAGCTCCTCCTATCATTTTCTAATTGTTCATTTTTAATAAAAAGAAATTTGATGAAGAAATAAAATTGTAACTGATACTGTGTTTGTTGATTATATGGCCAAGTGATAATATAGGAGTTAGAAACAGCAGGAGCCCAACAATGAAACCCTGTGGAACACCATGTTAGAACATTACTAGAGAGCTGATGCACAGAATTATCAGAACACATGCAGATTTGAAGAAAAACTAAACCTTAAACAGCCATCCACTTTTTTTTAAGCTTTTAAATTAAAATACCAAGATCAGCAGTGGCAGAGAGAAACCAGATGAGTAAAGCAGTGTGGTACCCACAGTCAGCTGCCACAAGGTTTTTGTTTGTTTGCTTGTTTTTTCTGATGTGCTTATGCATGTAATGTGACTTTACTTTTAACTTGGCCTTTTCTTTAGGTCGATACAGCACCGGCACGGACAGGAATTTTGCTCTGCTGGAGGATGTGTTCAAAAAGTTCCCTGAGACACCTGTCAGCATTGAGATCAAAGAGAACAACCACCAGCTGATAGAAAAGGTATGACCCCAAAAACAGACAAACACAACTTCTACCAGACTTTCCTGTCGGATATGAAAAAAACACACTAAACTTGTGATATATGACACAATGCTGGTTTTCAATGTTGGATTGGGACTCTTTTGAAGTAGATACATTCTTTAAATTCCAGTTAAGGTGGACAAATTATGAGTGTTTCTCTTACTTTAAGGCTAAGGTGCTCTTCCCCTCTCCCTTCATTTTATGTCTGTAGGTGTCTGAACTGGTTAGATGCTACAACAGGGAGGAGATCACTATGTGGGCTTCCACTGACTCCACAATCATGAAGGAATGCTGCAAAATGGTACATTAACCAGCTGGAGAAGACACGTTACCTGTACAGCATTACCACAATTTACTCATTATTACATTTTAATTGCATGATTTGCAGGAAATTTGTGAAATTAAGTTGTATGATTGCATCAAAAGCTTTTCTTTGATTTTCAGTATGGTTTTCAGCATGACTCCAGTCATTCATAAACACTGCCTCTGTGCCAGGATCGGCACCCAGCATGTCTCTGACTCTATGCCTCTTTGCTTCCTCATAGAACGGCTCCATGCCATACAGTTTCACTATTAGCCGAGGTCTGATGCTTCTGCTTCTCTACTACACGGGGCTGCTACCCTTTGTGCCAATAGGAGAGAGTTTACTGCAGTTCTACCTGCCACGTATCATGAACAGGTGCGACTGCAGGAGTGTGTTCAGTGCATGCTCAGTAAACTGTGTGTCTTTCCATGCGAATGCAAACTGTTGCAAATGAAGGTATTTTCTGTTTAAAGAACCAAGACTCTGCTCAGACTGTGATGCTTTATGCATATCTGCGTTCACTGTGGAGTGCCTTACTGAGTTTTTAACAAACCACATAAACATTACTCTGTTTTTTTCCTGGCTCAAAATGAGCATTTGCATGTGCACAGCAGTTTGAGTACAGTAAAGGCAATGGGTCTGTAAACCTATCTGAAAAACCATCAATGTTCCTGGTGTTTTCTGTTTGATTCACAAAAACATTAATTATGCTTAAGTAAACAAACTGACGATACTGATAAAAGGTTTTACCAAAAAAAAAAAAAAAACCTTTATCAGTTTCAGAGAGAGGCGTGTGGGTTTGCAGTTGGGGATGTTTATGCTTTTATTCTCACTTCTTATTTTGGTGCTGTTGATTTTACTTGCTGGCAGGAACCTCTTTTGACGACACCAAAGGCTGCAGGTTTTCCTCTGCTTCCACTTATTTAACCCAGTGCTTTTTTTTTAAGTGCTACAGTCTTATTGCTTCTTTCTCTGTCTCTCTCTGCATGTTGAAGGACATACATTCCAGATGAGGACATCTTGAGGAAGAGGCTGGTTGTGTCTTTGTTAGAAAAGTAAGTGAAGTATTAAAAAGGACCACAGCAGCTGCTCTTACATCTTGCTTATTTTGGTTTTGAAATCTCAACTATAGCATGCCAAAAATTGGCAGAACATTCTGTTGAGACTACATGGAAAAACTGTTTTATCCTGTTAAAGTCGATTGAGAAAGAAAGCTAAAACTAGCACTTTAAGCACAATAGGTGCTTGATTTTGTCTTTATTTATTTATTTATTTATGTTTTAGTGCTGCTTCTGTTTATTTTATTGGTTCTTTAATGCTGTCATTGCATTGCAGAGTAACTATGAGGAAGAGCCTTTTTAAACACCTCACTGCCCGTGGAATTCAGGTATGAAGACTTAATTCATGTTTGCAGTTCAATACCAAAAAGAATTAAAGAAATGCAAAGAAAGCAAGAACTCTGAAATATAAAAACATCAGATAAAAAAAAGTAAATACGCAGAGATAAATATGAAAAATAGCATAAACAGTGGTTTGCTTTATCAAAGGCTCTTTGTCTTATCAGTTTTATATTTGCTGATTCTAATTTATGCCTGCTGGGTTTGTATTTTTGTGTGCTTGCTGAGCACGAGATAGAAACAGCACAAGGACCTGCTCACCATGTCCAGAAACTCCACTGGGCCATTTTTGCTTCACTTTTACTTTAGTCTTGTGTCCCACATGAAAAGAAACATAGATTATCAGAGAGACATTCGCTGTTAAAATCACTACATTTTATTTTCCTCTCGCTATTCACCACATGGTTAACTGCAGGATGTCATTCACACACCAAACATTATGATCTAACAGAAAGCACTTCAGCATGACAAACAGTTGAGCTCACACAACAACTGTGAGTGTCCAGACTCCTGAATGCATCACCTCGATACTGATGTGATGAGATCAACCACATTGTCAGGCCATGATTCCACTGAATAGCTGGAGAAAGAAAGACTCTTGAAGCTATAATATTCATGCGCTGGCCTTGCTGC
Organism: Andinoacara biseriatus; assembly: GCA_015108635.1. Taxonomy (NCBI): domain Eukaryota; kingdom Metazoa; phylum Chordata; class Actinopteri; order Cichliformes; family Cichlidae; genus Andinoacara; species Andinoacara biseriatus. Next base: position 22,529 of record VUQJ01024538.1, read on the forward strand.
ATTTGAACACTTAATAATATTGAGCCAGCAACTAGACAAAGTTCCTTTCTCCATCATCTGCATATTGTTTTGGGGGTTTTGGTTGGGTTTTTGCCAGTACTGCTCCACAATGCAGGAAAAAGAAGCCAAGAGTGAGGATTAGAGGGGAGGATGACTGGGCATCTTAAAATCCCAGTATGTTACTCATGATTCAACAATATGTGCACACAATTTAAATGTGATCAGCCTAATGAATGACTGTTATCAGCTGCCAGTTGGTCATGCTGATATACGCTCACTGGACACTTTATTAGGTACAGCTTGCTACTACCAGGCTGGACCCACTTTTGCTTTCAGAACTGCCTTAATTCTACGTGGCACAGATCCAAAAAGGTGCTGGCATTCCCCAGAGATTTTGGTCCATATTGACATGATAGCATCACACAGCTCAGATTCTCTCATTCCACCACATCCCAACAGTGCTCTATTGGATTGAGATCTGGTGACTATGGAGACCTTCTGAGTACAGTGAACTCATTATCAGGCTTAGGAAACCAGTTTTAGATGATTTGAGCTTTGGGACATGGCACATTATCCTGCTGGAAGCAGCCATCAGAAGATGGGTACACTGTGGTCATAAAGGGATAGACATGGTCAGCAGCAATACTCAGGTACTCAGTACACCACCAGCAGCCTGAACCATTGATACAAGGCAGGATGAATCCATATTTCATGTTGATTACACCAATTTCTGACCCTACCATCTGAATATTACAGCAGAAATGGAGTCACATCACTTCAGGCAACTTTTATAATCTTCTGCTGTCGAGTTTTGGTGAACCAGTGTTAACTGTGGCCTCAGTTTCTTCTTCTTAGCTGACAGGACTGGCACACTGTGATCTTCTGCTGCTGTAGCCTATCTGTATCAAGCTTTGATGTGTTGCATGTTTAAAGATGCTCTTCTGCATACCTTAGTTGTAACGAGTGATTGTTTGAGTTACCTTTGCCTTCTTATCAGCTCAAAGCAAGTCTGGTCAATGTCCTCTGACCTTTTCATTTATTTTCTCTCAGAGAACTGCTGCTCACTGGACATTTTCTCTTTTTTAGACCATTCTCTGTAAACCCTACAGATGATTATCTGGGAAAAATCCCAGCAGATCGGCAGTTTCTGAAAAACTCAGACTAGCACTAACAACCACGCCACTTTCAAAGTCACCTTTATTCCCCATTTTAATGCTCAGTTTGAACTTCATCTTAACCATGTCTACACACCTAAATGCATGGTGTTGCTGCCATGCCATTAGATATTTGTGTTAAAGAGCAGTTGAACAGATGTAACTAACAAAGTGTCCAGTAATGGGCAGTCTTGATGGGCTGTAAACATTTGAAACAGATAGTGAGATAAAATCCATCATACACTTAGTATACCTATTATTTTAATCAAGACAGACGTGACACTTTTGCTGCTATTGCATTGATCACTGAAACATATCAATATCATGACGTCGTGCTCTAATAGTTATTGTCAACACTCTAGCCTGAACAACTGCTCCGTGGTGCTGCAGATTTTCAGTTGTTACAAGAAGAAAAAGAGTAAAATACCTGCTTGTAACTGAAAATAACTGTTGCAATTGCAGGTGCATTTATTTGTTTGCAACACAGATGAAGACATAAAGGCAGCATTCAAAGTGGGAGCCTCTGGGGTGATGAGTGACTATCCAGCTCTTCTGTCCAGCTACCTCTGCAGAAACAGAAGTCAGGACTGAACCCAAACACACCATCACATGACAGCAACACTGGGACTGATAACAACTAGAATATTTGGTCTACATAATAATCACCGTGCAGTGGGAAAAAATCTATAATTAATCTCTTCAGTACTGACCTTTAGTCACTGCTGGCAGAATGACTTGTTTGTTGTGGGATCATTTCTACAGCCTCCACCCACAAGCAAACCTCATTGATTTTTGTCTGCAGCAAATCTAAGGAGTGACTATTAAACCAGTTGATTAAATGTAACTTTGTTTTGAATGTCTCTGATATTATTTTCTGCTATTTTCATGATAGGACTTAAGAAATAAATAACTCCAAATAAGTCACTTCCATCTTTCCTTTTGTCTTCTTTTGAGCCATTAGAAGATTGCAAGGTAATTACAACAAAGAAAGGGTACCCTTACCGGTAGTACAAATATAAGCATACATGTATACAGTGTGTTAATGTCCTATCTAGGCTGCATGGTGCATATCTCTTAAACCAATTTATTTTACATAAAGAGGCTGAGAGTGCAAACATGCAGCAAACCTCACCTGTATCCTTGTTTTCCCAGGCAGCCACGGTCAAAGTCCATCCACCCTGCCGTGATAATAATCAACCAGTCTGCTGGTGAAACAAAGACTGCCTTTTTCTGACTAGGTTAGCCGGGCCTGGCAGTGTGACGAGTTAAAGGGATATCAGTGGAATCCTGCAAAATTTAAGAACAAAGTGGCAATAAAATGGGAAGATGCCATTAGTAATATACTGTATGCCTCTGCAGGGCATGCACTTTTTAATGTCTGGCTTTTACCCGGTGTACATGAAGGGAAGGTTGTCTATTATAGTGAGAAGAAGCTTAGCCTGCTTAATGCCATACTAACTAGGAAAAGCTACAAGTCACCAAAAAAGTCTATGCATCGCAGATTTTGCTGAATATGGTGGAAACTACCTGGAAGAAAGTGAACTGGCACAGAATGTGTGTCATAATAAGATAAAAATTGATAAAATTGTCAGATATGCCTTAAAAAAAAGAAAGAAGATATATTCAAATTGAAATGCAAAAAAATGCTGAAATGACAGTGAAATAAACAAAGAATACATGCATATATAAAAAGACTATCATATAACCATAAAAACAAACTTCGGCTTCCTCTTATTCATATAGTTTTTACATAGCAAGAGAGCTGGAAATATGTGCACAACTAATTGTATTTTTATTTTTACCTCAGATATGAAAATTTCAGATCACCCCTCAGCATTGTTGACATCTCCCACTTTGTCCCACACAAAAACACAGTTTTTGCCACACATTTAGTTCAGCTGGGATCTGCTCACCCTTGGTATGGCTCTTCAAACAACATTTAATATTATATTTTGTTGTAAGGAAACTACAAGAATTTTAACCAAATCGTTAATTGTGAAGTATTGTTTAGGGGTTGTTGAACTCTCTTAGGGTAGACCTCCTGATTAGGTGCCATAAAAATACACACTGAAGAAAAAAAAAAAGAAAGTTAACAAAGCTTTGAATGAGACATGAGAGCCTCCCCCTCCCTTATATATTCCCTATATTCCGAGAATTCCTGGAAATTGCTGCTTAGTAGGTTCTTCTTGGTCTTTTTGGTCTATTCTCCATAGAAGCTCTACTTATGCTTTGCAAGCATTCACAGTATTGTTGTTGTATTCTTTATTATTATTATTATTATTTATTATTATTATTCTGTACATTTTTGGGTTGCTATTAACTCCAGCTACGCTACAGACACCGTTCTGGTATCAAAACGTTCAGTTTCTTCGGGACAGTCTATTACTTTTCAGCTTTTAAACTTTTCAGCTTTATTTTATATTACCTTTTTATGAATTTTTTGCCCCATTAAAAATGAATGGGGAAAGAGATCAAAGGGTGTAGGGGCATTCTGATTCCACTTCAAAGTGATTTCAGAAAATGCTTTGAACCACTTACATGCTCCACAAATCACTATGAAGTGGAATCAAAATGCCCCTACACCCTTTGATCCTTTGATCTCCCCTTTGATCTCCCCTTTGATCTCTTTCCCCATTCATTTTCAATGGGGCAAAAAAAAACACAAAAAAATTAATATAAAATAAAGCTGAAAGGTTATGAAGCTGAAAAGCAAGAGCACTAATGTCCTGAAGAAGCTGAACGTTTTGATACCAGAATGATGTCTGTAGCATGAGCGTAGCTGGAGTTATTAGCCGTCAAAACAATAACAATAACAAAATGCTTCAAGGAAGCATTCACAGTAATAAGACATTTGTGGTTTTAGAGAGCAACAATGGGGAGGTCAAGCAACATGTCACGAGCTGCAAAGAAACGCTGGCTGCAAGCATTCACAGTAGCATTTTCTGCGGGAAATGCTTTTTCTAGTTTATTTGTTTATTTTAATCCCAAACCCACAACCAGGAAATGATAACACACTTTCAGCATTTATGAAACGGTACCAGCAGCACTCAAACTGATAGCCATAAAAGGCCCCGGTGAGGTGAAATCTGATTGGTTGACCCACATTTTCACGTCACTCAGAAGCTCTGATTGGTCGGCAGGGATTTGTTTTGCACTATTCAGACTTCCTGCTCTGCGTGTTTTCATAAACAAACCGCATTTTTCCTCTCGTCGAGGTCGCCACTTTTGCTCCCTGTCAGCTTGCCAATATTGTCGGCGTTCAGTTCCACTTTTAAAGAAGGTCGTTTCGGAACTTCGAGCGCTGGTTCGGATTCAAAAGTGGGGGGAAAAAGCGAGAGAGACGCGGGTAAACGAGCTCCGCTGTCTGTCCGTTTTGTTGTTGTTTTTTTGTGTGTGCGTGCTAGCCGCCAGCGCATGGTCGTCTGTTTCTCACCAAACTGACCATTTTTACCGACGTTTCATCTGGTGGTTTGCAGCCGTCAGCCACATCGGTCCACTGTGAAGAGAGCTTCGGTGTTTTTTAGGTGAGTGGACGGACGCCGAGAAATGTCCTGCAATGCGCATCTCCTACTGCCGTGTTGATAGTGCGGAGCTAGCGGGCGAGCTAACGCACGAAGCTAGGTCAGAGCTAGTGGCCGGTGTCAGTCCGATTAGGGGCTCATATGGCGATTGGGAACGGTCACCAGTGTTGAACCGTTAACAAAAGGCGCCGCAAGCCTTGAATTTGGGTGAACTGCTGCATTTATCGAAGCAAGGGTCATCTGTGCCAACTCTTAGAAACCAGGAAGCAAGCTGTCGGTAAACTAACCTGTTATGTTTGATTAGTCTCAGCTAACACTGCAAACATACATAGCTTGTAAACTCTCTCTCTGTCGGTCTGTACAGTGACAAGAAGATGGACAACTAATGCACGCAAGGAGTGCACCTCACATAGTTTCATTAGAGATGAAAAAACATAAATCCCTGTAAAAATGGCTATCACTGTTCGATACAAGCTCTAAATTGTGAAATGCTACTTCGGAGGTTTGGGGGAGTTAGTCGCACCTTTGTAATGCTTGTTTTCAATTTTCATTTAATGTGTCAATGTAATAGAAGGACATTGGTTATAGATTATCCTGGGCCACATCTGATCAAGGGATCAGCTAATTTGCTCCAGCTCCAGCCTCTCGTGTCAAAGTTGAATCTTTTTTTATTAATTATTTTTCTTTCATTCAGAGTGGGTATGCTCATTGCAGTTTGAAAGTGCTTGGTTTTAGATTCGGGGAGGGGGGATTTATCAGGGGCTGGTTTAAGAGATTACAAAACACAGAGTACAAACACAGCACTTTGTGAAGGCAGTTCAAAGTAATGTAGACATGCTCAAGTCTCAATACACACGTGCACACTTGATAATGTTTTTTTGCACTCCTTTTGGTTTTTAGTTAACTTTAATTGCTGTCACATTGTGTCAGGATAAAGCTTTATAACCTTGTGATTGGGCTAAGGCTAAAAATGAAAAGGGAAAGCAACTTGCATTCCACAGGCCTTCTTTGAGTCTATTGTTAACCAGATGGAAGCCCTGCGTGCCGAGATCTTTAACTCACAGGCAGACAATAAAATAAGGCCTGTGTCTTCCTGTGTTTTTGGTCCTACTCAGACATGGTGAAGCTGACAAAAGCCAAGACGTTCCAGGCTTATCTGGACTCCTGCCACCGTCGTTACAGCTGTGTGCACTGTCGTGCCCATCTGGCCAATCATGACGATCTTATCTCTAAGGTCTGTATGCCACCAGGCTTTGTTGTTCATGATGCTTCAGGAAAGTAGGAGAAACTGTAAAAAGTATATATTTGCCTTCTGCATGCACTTGTAGCAGTCTTTCCCTGATCTAAATTTTTTCCCACACCTTGTCTCCTAGTCTTTCCAAGGCAGCCAGGGCCGAGCCTACCTCTTCAACTCTGTGTAAGTATTTAAAAGCAGCTTATCTTATTTTACGTCTGCAATCTCATTTCTCATATCCATAAACTTTGTGTAAACAGGAGAAGAGGGAACCGCTTTTTTTACAACAGCTTTAAAAACCACTTTGTGTCAAAAATCTTAGTAGTTCATGCAATAAGTTTATTCATAGTTTGTTTCTCTGTGAAAACACATGTTTACTCAAAGCACACTGTCAACAGACAATTTGCTCTAGCTTGGACCTTGAAGTTGGGTGAGCTCACTTTCTTCCTGGGTTAGTGGGTCAGTAATGCACACTGTGAGCCCATTAAACATTAACTGTAGCTCCTAATTTAATATAGACTCCACTCAGTTTAAACCTTGATGTGTTCAGGGGAAGTTCTGATTTAAATGTTAAGGTGACCCAGTCTCCCATCCAATCACTGTTTCATGAACTTTTTCTCCTAAAGGAATTTATGGTAGCTGTGCAGGAGCGGATCTCACTGTGTGATTACAGCAATGCAAAGATGAGAGGAGAGCAGTTTAATCACAGTGTGTCTGTGCTTTTGTCTTCAGGGTCAACGTCGGCTGCGGTCCAGCTGAGGAGAGACTGCTGCTGACAGGACTTCACGCAGTGGCCGACATCTACTGCGAAAACTGTCACACCACACTGGGCTGGAAATATGTACGTATGTCCTGCAGCAAATACGGTGCTGAACTATTAATCATTAAATCGCGTCAATGTCTTTGTTTTGTTTTGTTTTTTTTCATTCACCGAGATGGAGAGCAGTGATAATGACCACATGCTCCAATACAGCTCTGTAAAGCTCTGCTGCAAATACACACTGTATGATGCTGTTGTGATTGTTTTTCTGGAGTTCTTTTAGATAATATTTTTTAGAGTAAGGGAAGCACATATTTCCAAATATTTATTCACTTATTTTTTCTTGCACTTATATGCTGTAATGTTTGGACAGAAAAAATACAAACTTATTGTATTACTGTTGAAGTGAATGAAAATATTGAGTAGATTAATACAATCAGTGTCTATTTCGTTTAAGTAGAAAGGCAAAACAGTTCATTAGACTCTACACGAGAGTCCAAAAAGTACAAAAAGGCTTCACACCCAAATCACTTGGAACATTTCCATAAGATGCAGACTGAGAAACCGGCTGTGCACAGAAACAGGCAAGCAGCGATACAATCAGCAACTGGACTTTCCAGTAGTTCCTGTGTTTATCTTAACTTCACTCTCTGCATTATCTCTCAATGCTGTCTGAAAAATGTAGTTTATTGGACACATAAACTGCAAATAAACAACATGCCTTTTTTCCCCCAAATCCTCATCCAGCAAACTTTTCAGCTGTGAGGGGAAAGCCACACACACCTAGGCCTGCAGTTTGGCCAGTCAGCCAGTGAAATTTGCCGTTTTAGTGATGCTGTCTACTTTTCTGTATCTGGCCTGTGACGATAACAGTGAGTGGATTGTGATTGATTACCGGTTTCTTGTAAACCTGGTGGAGTTTTTAATAGGAAATTTAATCATTTTACGCGATAAGTATTTATTTGCATCTTTACTAGCTACAGTAATTCAGAGCGCAGACACAGTTTGACATCTGCAAGTTAACAATTCATAAAAGATAAACAGATACATGAATTTAAAAAAATTTTTTATTTTTTTCTTTAAGGGAAATTGGGTGTTTTGCATGCCGTCACATTTTTTTTTTTTTTTAATTTTATTTAGCGCTTTTAAAATACCTAAATATGTCAGTTCTTTAGAGTAATGGTGGAAACTACAGGTTGAATATAAAAGATTGGAAATAACCTGCTGCTCTGGAAAGTAAAGCCAAAGCAGAAGTGCTTTAAATCTGCATTCTTATAAATGGCCAGCAGGGGGCGACATCACCGGTTGATAAAAATCAAGTAAATTACTTTCTCACTTGATTTATAACGTCAGTAAACGTTTCCCTGACGGGTCTCAGTCACTATTTTGATCTCTGCATTAACACAGCATGGTGTTTATTCAGTGAATTATTATCTCCATTAGGAGTAAAATAGATGACACAGTGTTTGTGTCTTTTCTATATGGTCTGTGAAGGACTAAAAGGAGTGCTAAAACCTTTTTGTACAATGCCTTTTCACTTTTTCTCCTAACACCTCCCATTCATCTTCCTCCTGCAGGAACAAGCTTTTGAACTGAGTCAGAAGTACAAGGAGGGGAAGTACATCATCGAGCTGTCCCACATGATAAAGGACAACGGTTGGGACTGAGAGGGAAATCTTCGTCTTTCGTCATGACTTTTTCACAAGTTGCGAAACGGTTCCAGTGTAGCTTCTTCATCCCACGTTCGAGCCATCGCTGTACCACACTTTCACTTCATACAGCTTTGCCAAGAATAGCATGTGATGCCTTATCTTTATCTGTTCTTCATGTTTTTTCAGCAACCACAACAACACATTTGCTGATAATGCTGTCCTAAGTGCTAGCCGTGCGGGGACATGGACTGAATGAGTGCAGGGTTTGTGTGTGAAAACTTGGAGATGTAGTCACGGGCACCAGTGGGTGCCGCATTTTAAGCATGTGTATTAGTGATCAAACCACAAAGCAGCCTCACCCTGTGGTGGGCAGGCAACTGCAAGTCAGATAATTTGATCTTCTTACACTGTATGCAGGTATTTGGGTTTTCCTCTTGACTTTAGGGTGCATATTTACATGTAAATGACCCAAACTGAGTGAATTATTTAGGCTTGTTTAACCCTGAGATCTTTTTTTTTTTTTTTTGAGCAATGCAAGGGTATGGGAATGCCCAGAGGAG
>VUQJ01024541.1:2733-22464 GCA_015108635.1 Andinoacara biseriatus
TTCAAACAGCATAATTACTTTCCTAATTTGAATTATTTCTTCAGCCCCAGCCAAACTTTTATTTTACTCTTTTGTAATTCAGTCATGACTCTGGATGTGCTAAGCACTACTTTCGCTCTGTTGGCCCAACATTTCTGCCAGTCAGTGTCAGTTGGCTCAGAAGCACAGACAGTTTAAGCGCTAAGCCAGGTCCCACTAGCCTCAGATAATGTTGTGAGATTGCGATGTTCAGTGTTGTGAAAATCCCCGTGCTGCTGAGTAGAGCTGTTGCACTGATACGCTGGTTTCTCTGCCCGACAGCAACGAGCAGAACGGCATGATTGAGGTTTCCAACTTCTGCCCCAGCAGGGAGGGAGGGAAGCAGAGGCAGAAAGCAGTGGAAGGAAAAATGAAGGAATAGGAGTAATGAAATGATGGTGCTCAATTAATAAATGGACTTGCTAATGCTCCATCAAGCACAGCTGTTGTTTCAGAAAGAAATTGGTCCCATTAATTGTTGGCATCAGCCACTGTGGCCGATTATTCATCAGCGTCCGGCTGAATCAAGCTGCTATTATGAGTCAGGTTGGATTCTTTTAATGAGCAGCAAGGGAAGCACAAAGCTGCCATACACAAACTGTCAGGTAGAGTGTGTGTATGCTTTTTTATTTCCCATTCCCCTATGACTCGGTTAGCCAAAGTTCATTTATCATGCACGCCACCTATCAGCTTGCAGCCTGGCCACATTTGGCCTCCGCGCTTGTGTCTGCATTATGCCCAGCAGACCAAAAAGAGGCGAGTTAAGGAGATAGGCACTGAACACACAAGAGTGTAATTTTCAGCTTTTGTTAGAGACTTATTCACTGCTCTGTGCAAGCACGGTAAACAGACACATGCACACATGTGTTTACGCCGATGAGAAAGCGCACAAAATGACACGCAGGGCCACAGAACACACACGGTTAAGTATTGCGTGCAACCTTGCCGAATTTCACCACAGAATTACATATTTAAACATAAAAAGTGTGCAATTTTGAAAGGTCCAGAGACGCTATATGACTCTTTTTTGTTGTCTCATACATAAACACACACACAAAACTGGAAGTATTTCATCAGGCAGGACAAGAAACGGGATCAGAGGGACACAGTTTGCAGACACATGTGGCATTTGGTTGTAGGGGTGTGGGATACACATACACACATACTGTAGCTTACCCCTTCCAGGACTGCAGCTGTGGTCAAGTCAAAGAAGACTGGAAGACAGATAGAGCCCCTGATAACTCGATAACTGCACGCTCTCCGCCCGTATGACACAGTGGAGAAGGAATTTTGTCAGGACTTCCAACAGTGATCTTTTTGTGCGACGCCCACATAAGAACCGAGTAAACGAGTGTGCTGAAAATAACTCAGCATTAACTCTACATTCTGATTTGCATTGATAGATTTTGTCTGGGCGAAGTCTGAAACAGAGATAACTCTGGTATCAAAGATTTAGCACATAATTTGTCTTCATTAAATACCACGCCATTCAGAGACCATGAGCATGGAGGATGGAGATGGCCCAACTGGAATTACAAGGTTAAATGGAAACAGGATTTTAAGATAAACATTATATTGTATTAATTTACTAATCCATAATGGGATTTCTTTTGTGGGTATATCAGTAGCATGGAAACAGCAGAAAAACTGCATATATTTTTGTGAAATGACATCACACAAACTAGTCCTGACTGCACTGAACATTTTTATGTGCATTATAACCCCGTTTAACACCCCATTCTGAAACCGGAAAAACCCTGTGAGGCCATTTGTATAGTTTCGTTTTCCCAAGAATAGTACGTGCTTGTGAGTTGGTACTTTCCAGTGACCTAGGAATTACCCTTAATGCTCTTGTTACTGTTTACAATAAAACACTAGGCTGGAGACTACAAAATCATTGCAAGCAAGCACTGCTGCCAGTATTAGTATCAGGGACTTCTGTTTGGAAGCTCCTTTGATTTTGCTGATCTTGTAAATTATTGCTATTGTTGCTGGCTAGATGTAGGTGTGGGAAAGTGTTCTTTTTTTTTTTTTACTCTGGCTATAGGAAAACAGAAAAGCACCAGAAATATCTTTCCCCTGTGCACATCTTGCTTCAAGAGCTAAATCCCAGCCTGCCGATAGCAAATTACAGAGAGCAACACCGTGTTGACTTAAATCAAACTAAAGATGGAGGCTGTGTGTGTTTGGAGACATGACATGTTCTTGTCAGTCACACCTGTCTTGGTTGACAGTTCTAGTAAAGTAAATATACAATCCACCAAGGACACTGTGGTCTCAACACAGAGACGCATTAGCGTCCTCCTCCTAATTATCATTTTATTTATTTAAAATCATGGAAAACCTGTTGAAGGATAGCCATAGAGGTGCTGAGGTACATAGTAAGATGCAGAAATAAATTTATATAGCAGCAAAAGTAGAATACATTGGCCCATAACATAGTATTCTCTTCGCAAAGCATTTGTTGGATATCCTCAAATTTCTCTCCAATAAAAACGTCTGTTTAGCTGCATCTTGTAGTACAATAGTCAGGTTTACAGTTACAGTGCTGTATGCCCCCTTTGTTTTAGGATGTTAGAACATGGAAAAAAACATGATGTAACTGCAAAGATGTCAGTGGTTTAGGAATCTCAGCTTTAGGGTGGACCGTGTTGCACAGGCTTTACTGTTTCTCCAACTTTTCCTCATAACATCGCATCTCCAGGGACATGACAAATGTTGCAGGGCAGTGCGAAAAAAATAACCCTCTCAAAAACACAAAGGCTTCATTCTACCGTGCCTCTGTTCAGCTGTTGGGTAAGAGATTTCAGGGTAAGAATAAGGGAAAACATATTTCGAGCTGCTTTCTGATGTTGCAGTGCATGGATATTTAATCATTCCGTGAGCTGTATTGTTGTACTGAGTAGAGTCAAACTCCACTTTGCTGAAAGCATTGTTGGTTTGAAAGATTTATATTTATTGTTGGCTTTTACCAGGTGGTTACCTTCAGTTTACTTGTGAAAGAAAATTTAAATAAGAAATGCCATTAAAAAGTAAGTAATCTGCAATAATGGGGACATTTGCATGAATTAAGAGATGTACTTAAAATGAAATGTCATGGATGCCTAACGTATTTGACGCATGTGTATTCCAGGGAGCGCCAGCATGGGATGATAAAACCACTGGACTTTATCTACTAGGACAATATGGATTCAGCTCCGTGACAAATGATAAATGCTCAAGCTGCAGGTTTCACTACTCTCTATGATATCACCCTTTTCACAAGCGTGCATTTGGGTTATACACTCATCACCATCTTTAAGGTGGGATTGACAGGCACCTGTCAATCAAGCAAACACCCCCAAAGTATTTTCTCTTTGAGCCTCATTATCTTCTTAATGGAACAGTGATCTTAAAATCCCCACTGTGACAAATATCAGCAGGTGTGAATTTAATTATTGAGACTTGAACTTATTGAAAAAAAATGACATGCAGTAATTACTTTTTGCATTTCAAGAGAGGACCTTGGACCATTTAAAACACCTTTATAAGTCCCTTGTACAGTGGCATTACTTACATCATTGTGCACAACAGTCATTAGTTGCTTTGCAAGAAAGGCCGGGAGTTTCACGGTCACCTGAAGTACACCCTTTTTCAAATCTAAAGTTTCAGAACATAATAATACCACCTCAGATGAACAACATGAATTATCACAGTGTCGCTGTTTATTTAAAAAAAAATGAAGTCAAAATGTAGAAGCAGTGTGTGGAAAAACTAAACGCAGCCTATGAATAGCTTGTAGTATCAAATTAACAGCAATAACTTGAAGTAATGGCCTTCAATGTGGCCTTTTCAGATGACCTCACATTTGACTTTAGAATACTTTGGTATACTGTACAGAGGAGTTCATGGTCAACTCAATGACTGAAAGGAGTCCAGGTCCAGTGGCTGCAAAACGAGCCCAAATCATCACCCCTGCGCTTTACAGTTTGTATGAGGTGCTTGTGCTGATTTGCTGTGTTTGATCCTCAAACCTGGTGCTGTGTATTACACTGTGTTACACTGCACACTGCTTTTGTATTTGATGACATGATGTAATATGTCATGCGTTGTTCTTCAGCTCAGGTTGTAATTACCTAATGTTAAGACCTACTGAGGTCCAAATTTTTTTTTTTTAATGTACTGATCCATAAAATCTTAGACTTGATAGAGGGTGCACTTTCTTTATTAGTGCTGCTCTAAGAGGTCACATTTCCCTGTTTTGTGAAACACAAACACATTGCTTGCTGGTGTAGATTGTTTAAGCCTGTGTAATATCTTTGCATCTATTTACTAAGCTGTCTGATATCATACTGCCAATAAATAACATTGATTGCTCCTGTCTGCATTTGAGTTGTTTTTTTTAAACACATGAACACACACTACTTAATTAAAGGCCACTAGTGATTGATTAAAATTAGTTAATTACCACTTGTAGACGATTGAATTTTTCCCCCTAATTAACAGACTACAAAAGCTTTCTCTAGCCATGGATTTAAGCCCTCAGCTTCTAAGTAGGAGCACTGGTAGTGATGTCTATCCTTGCCTCATTAACTGGTTAAGCAATAATATCAGGAGTTTCCAATCAATCTGTTAATAATCACCACATTAGGGCCACTGCTATAAAGTGTGTGTGTGTTTTAAAAGCCTGCTATAAACACTTGATTTTAGTCACATTTTTAGTTCATCACACACAGGCACAGACCTAACAGTTCATTGCTTGTGCACATAGAGGACTCATAGTAGATCGTTGTGGGGGTCTCCTGGTATGTGCCATAGAAGAGAGCATTGTGGGTGTTCTTTTGGGCAGGGGGAAAGTGAGTTATTGAAAGGCATACAGGAGCTTGTCTAAATGTACCGGCAGCAGTATGGACATGTTGAAAAATGCAGTATGAGAGCTTCCATGAAAGAAAGGAGGAGTTTAGACAAAAACGCCTGATCAGAAAATATATATATATATATATATATATATGAAGAATATTCCATGAAATGTCTTCATTAGAAGGACTATTACACTGCTTATAGACTAAGGCACATTTTAAGCAACCACCTTGAGGACATTTTGGTCAGATACCATGTTACGCAGAAGTTCCACACAGGTTTGACTAAGATGTGCTTGGAAGTCTCTTAATAGACAGTAATTTTGTAATGTTGCCTCTGTACACACCACCACACTGGAGTTTACATCAAGCAGTCAGTATGTGATTGGAGTGCAGACTTCAGCTTGAATTGAAAGGGTCTGACAAAAGTATTACATTAACTGTTTAGGAGTTAGAGACATTTTAATACATAGTAACATTTTTTCAGAAGTAATTGAACTGACATAATTTTACATATAAGGATTGTTTTTAAAACTTGGATGAAAATCTCTAGCTAGAATTCTGAAACCATCCACATCTGCTTTTCTGGGTCTTTAGGTGTTGTTGAGCTGGCCAGTGCCTTCCTTCTTTTTAAGAATGTACCAGAGTTTTGATTTGGCCACTAAAAATTTTGCTATCTGTTCCATAGGTTCATTTGGGTTTTACAGCCCAATAATGATTAATGGCCTCCTTCAGCTGCATTGACATCTCTGGGGACCTCATATTGAGAATTCCAGCGGAAGGCGTCCACTCCAGCTCTTTTGTACGCTTGTCACAGAATAATGAGGGAACAGGACTCACAAGGATATGAAACTGCTTGTCAGTCAATTGTCCAATTACTTATGAGCCTCTGAAAATGGGGACTGTGTATAAAAATGCCTGTAATTAAACCCCATGAATTCAGGCTGAAAGTCTGCACTTTCTGCCTGAATTCAAACATTTGTTTGTTTGTTTTTTTTAATGGCCAAGGTGCTGTAGACAGACAAAACTATAAACACTGCCATTGTCCAAAAACTTAAGACCCAAATGTATGCAATGGATCAGGGGCCCAGTGAGAGCCTCACACTCACAAGAAATGCACCCATTCACAGAAGGCCTCCAGTCAGCTGATCTGCTTGATAAAATTAGGTTTTTCTGTGCTGCCAATGTGCTATAAACAGTGCCAATAAATCTCACATGACTATAAGCAGTGATGAGGTGTTGACCTGATTCATATTTAATTCTGTGCTGTATTTAATTAAAGTTGCTTAAATTACATTTGGCACCTTGCTGGTGGTTCAGCTACATTCATATTTTCATGGTGATTCACTTTTTTTTTCCCATGAACTTCTGAAACTACGAACAAGTTTGGGTCAGAATAATCAAATATCTGTTTTGCCATTGTGTCTGAAACTGGTTTTGACAAGCCCTGCCCCATGTATTGAGCCATGTGCCTGCTCATCTTAGCTGCTATGATGCCTGGCAGGAGTTTCCATGTTGTACTGAGGCAGGTTATTGACTGATAGTTCACTGGGACTGGGCCCAATTCTTCATATGTGAGATGCTTTCCTCAATGTCTGCCACTGTGATGGTCCCTGGAGCCTATTCAGGGAGGTTGCTCTGCTCTCCTCTTAGGCCCACTAGGCACTGTGCATTGGTGTTGTGTGTTGCTGTGATGCTTAACCAAATTTTGCATTACGGGATACTGTAAGGCATACAGAAAGTGGATGTCTGCCACTCTAAAGTGTCCCTGACTGAAACATAAATTTCCCCACAGCTGTGTTGCTGTCCCAGGCCTCGGTGCTGAAATGAACCTTTGAAAGAGATCAAGAGTTCTTATCCTAAATCATCCCGCTGGCCTTGTTAATGTACCCTTCCATTTTGCCAGGACTGCCCACCAGCCTCACATTCGTAAAAATGTCACCGTGAGCATTAGCAGGTTGTTTGAATTTGTAATCCAGCTGTCTAAACATCATGTACATCATTATAGAAAACAGACACAGGAAATAATAAATGCAGGAAACACAACCTGCAGTGTTTTGCGTAAGAACGCATAATATTGTGCCATCTATGAATCCCTGCACTTTAATGGGCTCTAGTTATTAAGTTTAATCCCCTGAAAGGCCAGTGCAGTGCCAAGCAATGTTAGCCAATTTCCTTTTTACTGGAAGAAAATTATTGCTTTCACAGGAGCTTTATTCTAGTAAACACTGCTCTGAATAGCACTACTACAGCTGAGGGATGGCTCAAAATGTAAGACTGGAACAGAATCAACTTGAAGTATTAACACTCAATTGCCTGTTGGTTAGGTCTACTTAGCTAAATGTATTGTGGCCGGGCCCGCAGCCCTGCGATAAATCTTCCTTTGTGACAGTTATAAATGTTCAGATGTAGTTATTTTTGAGAGGTGTGGACTCCACTTTATGGTTATTTTGTGCTTTCCCTGAAGTGTTTTGCATAACAGTGAGAGGTACTTTTGTTCCCCATTTTATAAGAATGAGGATAGATTAGTTATATGGAAATACTGTAGGACAAACCAGTGAAAAGAAAAGTGAAAGACCCTCTTCCATCGGTCTGTTTTTTTCCCCCATCTTTTAAGATAATACTGGCATGTAAAATACAGTAATTTATAATGTTTTTACCACATGACCTGTATTTTGCTTTATTCTTTGCTCAATTCAATTTAAAATTATATACTGGGATGAAGGGCTGTTGCCTCATAGCAAGAAGCCACCTTGGCTGGGACCTTTCTGTGTGGAGTTTGCATGTTCTCCCCCATGTTTGCTTACTCCGGTTTCCTCCCACAGTCCAAAGACAGGCACTTAGTGGGGTTAGGTTAATTAGTGATTCTTAATTGGCCACAGGTGTGAATGTTAGTGTGAATGGTAGCCTGTCTCTTGGTAGCCCTGTGACAGGCTGGCGACCTATCTGGGGTGTACCCTGCCTCTCGCTCTATGATAGTTCAACCCAATCGACCACATACAAAAGCAAAAATGAATGAAAGAGACAACACAACTGGCATCTGGATAACATGTCAGGTTGAAGTCAGGGCTCTGATACATGCATTAACATGCTTACTTTTTCCCAATATAGTTGCAATTACTTATTGTCAGCAGATTAAACTTGGAGCGAAGAAGAAAGTAAAAAAGGCTGCAGCTTCATCTAAGATCTTTAAACTAACTCGAAGATAGAGGTGTGGCATTCTAGTCTATCGTCTACTGCTCTGGTGTCTTTGAGTCCTCTGTTGCCTTAGCAGAAAGTTACATTTTACAGATATATATTTCTGGAAGGTCTCTGGAAGTGCTAACAGTGACTGATACCCACACATGCAGAAGCAGAGTGATACAACAGAGATGGATGAGCCACAGGAGAGCAGAGCTCTCAGCTGGGCGGAGATGAAGGTATAATAATAATGGGGACACACTGGGACTGTTATGCGCTTGATTCTTTTCCAAAGCAGATGATGTCAGCAAATTGATGTTATTGTTACTGAGGAAAAAAAAGAGGCATGAGAAATTTGTCTGTGGCCTATAGTTAACTGAATATTGTGGTATTTGACAAAACTCACAGACATTGTGCCTCGCAGTGCACAGTGAAGGGAACCAGACATCAAAATCAAGCAGAGGTCAAATTTGCTCAATGTGTAGATCTCAGTAGGATATCTGTTTTGATAGCCAGGTCTTACCACAGAACCAGCACACAGCAAAAACAGATGCTGCTTCTACAATATTATCAATAAACACCACACCACATCTATAATGATAGAGTTGGTGGGATTAGTACTGGTTCAAATCATTTTTTTTAGGTGAGGTTTTAGTCATTTTTATATAACAAGTTCCTGTGGTTGAGCCCACACAGTCATTTTATTTAGCCCACCAGCTGAACAATATTTATCTTCCTTCCAAATTAGTGTGAATTTTCGGTGAGATGAAAGTGGTTACACAAAAGCACAGACACAAGACACAGTTCAGCACCGGGTAATGAAGGCCAATCTAAGTCTCTATTATCTGGACTGGCCCACAAAATAAGAAAGAGAGGAAGCGAGAGAGGTGGCTGAATATAATGTGCTGAGGCTTTTTAAAAATAAAAATATGATCATGGGAAATATAGCCCACGTGCAATAACTTTTTTTTAAAAAAATGCAATCAGCCTACTATGAGAGCCTTCTTCAGTATTTGCTGTACTAACCAGGTGCATATCAGATAAAATATCTCATATTGACTTCGATATTTTTAGTATTGCACTTGAGTCCAGAAAAGATTGCATGAAGGGCATCCCATTGAGTGCATAGTCAAAATCCCTATAATGTTCTAGGAATATTGTTTCCAAAGGCTGCATGCAATCCGAAGTAATCCAAACACACACACACACATAGAGAGAGGGAGAGAGAGAGAGAGGTCCCAGTCATCTCTAATCGGATTAGGCGACTGTAGGTTAACATTCTGCTGCCTCTCTCCGCCCTAAATGGGACGTCCATGTGTGCAGCACTTGTGGTCCGTTTTCTGCTGTGGTAACACTTCTGAAAGTACCCAGATTGTTTTTGTCACTCCCGTGTTCTGGAGCCGGATAAGTCACAAGAAAAACTCAGCTGGTTTCGTTTTGAGGGCGCACGAAAGCTTACTTCGCGGGACCTATTTGGTTCGTAAATCTCCAAACTGATAGGTGGCATAACCAAACGCGCAACATGTTCAACTAGTGTGATAATACAACTTCAGGGCTTTGTGTAATTTAGACTCTCGCGGGCGCTTTAATGGACTCTGTGCGCGCTATTTTAGTTTTTGTCTTGGAGAGACAGCCAGTCTGATGCTCGCGCCCTCTGTGCCAAGTTGCACTCCACCCCGCGGACAGTGCCCTATGCTCGGGGGTTAGATGGTGCTGATCACGGATGACAGGGATGGAGGAGGCGCCTCGCCGGTCCGACTCAAACAGCTACAGCAGCGGCAAAAAGTCGGAGGAGGCATCCGGCAAATTCACCCGACCATAACTGAGGAGCCTCTGTCCCACTATGAGGACGAGGACTACCTGGGTTCGAGCGAGGAGAACATTGAAGATGGAAGCGAGGAAGAGCATGATGAATTCGAAGAAGTTGACTTTGAGGACTTGGATGATTGTCGGAGCATCGCGTCGGACGACTCCTTCTATCCACCAGATGATGCGTTCGCGGACTCGGAGCGCTCCCCGTCTCCGGACAGCCCGGAACCGCTGTCTTTTTTCCAGGCGTGCTGCACCAACAATGTAGCCATAGTCCGAATAATGATCCGGCATGGTGTGAAGGAGGAGGAGGTCAAGGAGACTGACAGGAATAACAGGGTATGAAGCACAGAACAGAACCACTTAGAGTAACTTCACACACGTGGCTTTAGTGCGCCTCGACAGTGACACCGTGAGTTGTTCATATGAAAAAGTGCATCTCAAAACAAACAAGTTTCACAAAGACTTTGCTTATGTTTAGAGTTCGATGGCAGACATGGCTCCAGTTATATCTAACAATTCCATGTTTTTTTTTAAAAATTTGTGGTTCACGCTTCAACAAACTGAAGCACATCTGTATGCCATGCAGTGCAACAAGTCCATCCAAAGAGTCTCTTTGGAGCTTTCTGCGCCTCGCTGAACTCGCCTATTTTCAGTCCTTGGGAAGGTCTGACTTCTACAACTTTTAAGGCGTGTCAGTGCGTCTGCTTGTAATTTTTTTCTAAAGGCTGTTTTTGCTCAATTTATTTTCATAATGAGCTCACACCTTTGTCTGATGGCTTTTCACATAAACTGGTATTTTCTGAAAGGTGCGTGTGTGTGTGTGCGTGATCGCAGACCTTAGTTTATGGGGAGCTAGAATGTTCAAACTCTTTAAAAAACACTGGAGGCTCTTGTGATTAGAGTAACACACCACTCTTTGTGTGCGTGTGGTCATGCAGCTGTATTTATGTGTACAGTTATGTGAAACAGAAAGTGCTCCGTCTTTCAGTTCTAAGGCATTACAGATCAGGAAATGGGGGAAAAAATGTGTTCGTGTTAAGCAAGTCTTAAAATTAGACAAATATAACCTCAGATGGACATATTGCACTATGTCACTATTTGGCAAAAATTAAGCCAAATGTAGAAGCAGTGTGTGGAAAAACTAAACACAGCCTATGAATAGCTTGTACTGTCAAATTAACAGTAATAACCTGAAGTAATGGTTTTCTAAATGACATTATCAGTCTATCACATCGTTGTAGTGGAATTTTGGCCCAGTCTTCTTTACAGGATTGCTTTAGTTCATTGAGGTTTGCAGGCAGCTTTCTCAAGGTCCTGGCACAGCAAGGTTGAGGTCTGGGCTTTGGGTCACTGCAACACCTTGATTCTTTTCTTTTTCAGCCATTCTGTTGCAGATTTGCTGCTGTGCTTGGGATCACTGCCCTGTTGCATGACCCAGTTTCAGACAAGCTTTCGCTGTCGGACAGATGGCCTCACATTTGACTCTTCAATACTTTGGTATACAGAGGAGTTCATGGTCAACTCAATGACTGAAAAGAGCCCAGGTCCTGTGGCTGCAAAACAAGCCCAAATCATCACCCCCGCACCACTGTGCTTTACAGTTGGTATGAGGTGTTTGTGCTTATGTGCCGTGTTTGATCCTCAAACGTGGTTCTGTGTGTTATGGCCAAACATCTCCACTTTGTGCTCGTCTCTCCAAAGGACATTGCTCAAGACGTCTTGTGGTTTGTTCAGATGCAACTTTGCAAACCTAAGCTGTGCTGCCATGTTCTGCCAACTTCTGCTTTTAGAGGTGCTCACACTTGCTGGTGATCAGTTAATTAAGTGCATTTGATTAGCAGCACCTGGCTGCTCAATTCATGATAGGTGTAAGGGTTTACTTAGTTTTTCACACACTGTTTTTGTATTTTGCCTTAGTTTCTGTTAAATAAATGACAGTATAATATGTCATTGCCTAGTGGTGGTTGTATTTACCTACTTTTAAGACCTGCTACTTCTTACTGTGAGTAAACACATTATATATCAGGGAGATGGTGATATCAGTTTAACAAAGAAAATCTTGACCAGTCGGACCCAGGATGCATTTTAAAGACGCAACGTCCACAACAGGGTTGGATCCATTCCTGTTACAGCTGGCTGCATTTCAAATATGTATTATAGAATCAAGTGTAAGCAGAAACTAAATGATATGTCAGTTAATTCTATGAAGCAGATTGTACTCTTAAGCCATTTTAGCCAATGATACTTATAAACTAAAATGAATGCTGGTTTTAATCAATTTGCAGAGGAATCAATTTGTATCACTTCAGTCCTGCCAAACAGCTACAGCCCAGGGCAAATAGAGACAAATCCATAGTGATGGAACGCTATACTTGTGTTTATTCATCAGGACATTTCAATAATTGTAATTGAGCTGCCCTCCAGTATGGGACGGGCAGCACATGTCTGTCATCGTGCATCGTCTTTTATTTAGAATGCTGTGGCTTATCTTCAGCGAAGGTTGGAGAATCGCTTTAGCCCAGTGCCGAGTAGCACACATGCCTGGATCAAGCATGTTTTTCTGCTATTGGCAGCTAGTTGAAGTCGAGATTCAGTGAGCGTGTTTTTGTGGTCTTATATCACAGATCTGCTTCTTTGACCTAGAGGCCAGCCCCATCTGTCTCTTCTAACATTTCACCTCTATCTTCTCTAAACATCTGCCACTCACCGTCTCCTCATCCTCCTTATTTGTCTGCATTTACATTGTGCGTCCAGTTGTGAGAACGTGCGGCTTGAACATAAACACATATAAGGTCAAGGGTCTTGAAGGCACTTAGATTAGCAAGACACATGCTTGCATATAATGTGTGTGTATATTCAGGTGTGTGTGTATATAGCAGCAGTGAGAGATGAAGGGAAAGGTACTCCCAAATAACTAGGATGTGCGGTTGTGCATTTACCATTAGCTTTGTCATGCCCTGTGACCTTGAGGATATGCACATACTCAGAGACACAATACAGGTTAGGTAACACATCTACTGGAAACACATCCTGACATAGATGTCAGCATCTTAATATAGCTTCGTCAAGTGGCATGCAAAACAAAGAAGGGTGTTCCATCCTTGGCTTTGACTGAGTACAGCCTACACAAAACTTCCTCTGTCATCAATCAGCAGTTTAAAGGGAAATTTACAATATAAAGATTTCTTAATCTAGGCAAACAAAGGAGCTGTGGTAGAGATTGTGTCCAAATATGTTAATGGGATTGTACATTATAGTTGCAGTTGTGTGGCGTACAGTACTATCACTGATGCACAATCAGGTCAATCTGAGAAGGCCAGCCATTAGTAATAGTGTGTAGAGTGTTTAACAGGCTCTTTAGATGCATGCATGAGTGTATGTCACCTAATTTAGTCACTATTTCAGGAAATGTCCTCCAGTCCCCTTCAAGAGGAAAGTTAAAGGACAAAGTCAGTTCCAGAATTGCAGCCCAGAGAGTTATTCTGTGTTTTGTAAACAGGTACTTAAGCAGGATGGATGTTTTCCAGCAAAAACAATAGAACCAAAGTGTAGTTAAAAGACTAAAGGAGCGCATGCTTCATATGGACCCTCAGGAATTCAAGGGGAATTTGACAACACTGATTCACTGAACACATCAAGCATGCATTTTTATTCAAATGTTTTGCGGTAATATGAGAATAAGTTGTGACGGTTATGACAAGGCTTATCCTCTAAAGGATATTTTTCTTCGGAATTTTGGATGTCATAAAACAGTGAACTTTTGATACCTGTTTGTGATTTCCCAGTGTGCTTAGGAGGCCTTTTTCGGTTATTGCAGAAACTCACGTTTCATCTCAACAAAGGCTTTGAAAAGCAATGAAATTGTATTTTCTGCTGCCAAGCACACATATTGAAACTTAATTAACAGTCTGCATTCTGAATTTAGGAATAAATATAATGATAAGTGTGTGCATGTAATGTGTATCAAATTCTCCAGTGATATGATTACAGCACAATATGTCAGAATCCCCCATATTCTCACTGAGACTTCATGGTTGATGTGATGGATTAGATATCAACAAACTATTGGCATTCTCATGCTAAAAGCAAAGGAATAAGGTAAACATCAGTGTGAACTCTTCTGGGTGTTGAGTGTGTTAATGTCAGGCATCATCTCCGTCCTCAGGCCCATCTGACCCTGTTTAGTACAGTGTGTGTTCTCCTTGGAGTCAGTGTGAACTCCGTAAACACACATGCACACACAGAATCACATTAGCCTTACTTATACCCAGATCAGATACAATAATTAAAAATTTCCAGGACAGAAGCAGTTTCAGCTTCTGTTTCAGCCGTGCCTGCAGAGACATCAGCCAACAAAGTTGACCACAGTATGTTCAGCAAACAGAGCAGCTGACCAACACACGTATCGACCAACAAGGCCGGCAGGCAGATAGACTAAATGAAGCATAGGCAGATAGAGACAGAAATGTGGCACTGCAGATGGTAGCGAGGTTGATGCTGCTAGCAAATACTGATGAGTGGAAAAATCAAAAGCGACAGTCATACACATCTGATTTGATACAGCCGCATGAGTGCTCAGCTGGAGACAGAAAGAGATTCAACAGGGACGATATTGACAGAAACATGGCCGTGTTTGTGCCATTGGTGTGTCTGATGCATGTGAATGAGGGTGGTCTTTAGCGTGCGCGTGCCCTTGAACACAGAGGTGTACTGTAAAATTCAAAATGAATGAGACATCTTCATTTTTATGTATTCATACTTGGTTTATGCAGGCTGCAGAGATGCAGGTTGTCTGCTACATTTGGGTTTCCATAAATGCAGAAAGTAGTCAGAATAGTTCCTTAAAGGAGAAGGAATGTATTAGGGCACCGGCCTTTCAGATCCTCCTGGGTAAACACCAATACCGCTGCAAAGAGGGGTGTTTTTTAAGCACATTTCTGCTTGTAAACACTCCTTCCTACTCATATTGATACATATTTGGCAATACTTTAGCTTGCATGTCAACTTTTCCACCTCACTGGCAGATTGAACAAAATCACAGGACCTTAGGGTCAACAATACATACTCTAAACCAGGGGTGGGCAAACCTTTTGGCTCTGGGGCCTCATTGACCTTTTGAAATTTGACAGATGGGCTGGGCCAGCACCAGATGCGTACATATCAAACATAAACATAAAAAAGACATTACAGTGTTAATACTTACATTTACTTTTAGTGGAAACAGTGTTGTTTTTTCCAGCGCATCAAAGTCTGGTGTTAGTTTTGTTGTAGCAATTCTCAGAATCCTCGACATCAGTCATAATTATGATATGATTTGATTTGGGCAAGTGTGTACCAATCTTTGGCGGGCTAGATTAAAAAGGCCAATGGGCCGGGTGTGGCCCATGAGCTGTAATTTGCTAGGGCTGGGCCATATGGACCAAAAATAATATCACGATATTATTTAACTGAATGGCGACATACGATATATAAAAGGCACTTCTGAGTCACATGGGCACTTTTTTTTTTAAACATTCAGCTGTAGATGTACATGAGAAATTGGCATATTTAAATAATAATGCTTCTCAAATAAATTAATGCTTTTTTCCTCCATAACAAAACACTCACAACTTTAAATAGAAAAGATACTGAGCAAAAACCGCAAAAGGCTGACTTTAAAAACCAGTCTGCAGTGAAGTAGACTTCACCAAAGTACTTCCTCCTGTATGTACTCCTGTACAGCCAGTACTCTGTGCAAATAACAAAACATGTAAACAGACTGAATGAACAAATTCCATCCTTAAGTCAGAAAGTTTCTCGCTAGCTCAGTAAATCCGCAGACATATGCACCGACGTATTACAGCAACGGGTCCACCTGCTCAGTGCGGCGTCTACGTGTCCACCGGCTGCATCACGAACACATGAAATAGACTCACTTCCGTTATTAAGGTCATGTGACTTACGGTACAACCCAACAGCCAAGTACTCTTGGGGGTCCGGGCGACGCCAAAGCGTAAGAATGGACGCAGTATGAAGACACAAAACACGGTGACAGCGGATGTTTTCAGGTTTCCAGAACTCTCTGACGTCACTGGAAAAACTAGCTACATTTGTCGCTAGTCGCTTTTTGGGGAAAAAGCCTAGCAACAAAGTCACTAAGTTGGCAACACTGCATGGCCCACGTGAGCATAATCTGCTGCGTGGTGGGGTGAGGTATTTACGCCATGAAATTAGCATATCGTGATATAATTTATTTTCCTGGGCAAGATTTTATTACCGGTATTATCGTGAATAATATAAGATAAAATAATCCTTTATTTGTCCCACAGTGTGGGAAATTTGCAAGATATGATATGATATGGCCCAGCCCTATAGTTTGCCCACCCCTGCTCTAAACTCTAAAATGAATACTGGCAGGAGTCTGTGGTTTCTGCAGTTTCTTTTCCTTTTGGACCAGCATACATTAAAAAAATTTATCCGTACTGAAGATACTGTGGTACTAGTGCAAATGTAGTTTTTCTTTTACATTAATTCGAGAGGGCTGCTTTTATTGTGTATCAAAGAATTTGAAAGGTTACACTGGGTCCCGCATTATATTATGTCATCCTCTTTGGAACCAGTCTTTGGAGCGTTGCCACATGAACTGCAGATACATGGTTACGTTTCTCTCTTCCTCCCCCGTCTCTCTCTCTCTCTTTCTGACTGATAAAGCTAAGCCTTTCTATTCCTAGCACTGGATATTCCTCAGATTACTTAGCGTGTGTTTGTGTGTGGCTTTATATATGTGTGTCTGTGTGTGGTCTAATAAGTCCAGCCAGACCAGTATGTGTGTGCACGAGTGCCTGTTCATTCGGAACACGCAACATAATCTTGATTGTGAGATGCAAGTTTTAAATAGACTGATGCTAGAATTATTCCACCTAACTTTGTTAAGACCTGTGTTCATATTTGATCAAAATAGTCTTCACTGAAAATTAATTTATTATTCTGTTATTATATAAGACCACCCTCTATACATGTTTTATCCAATCGTTCCTGCTAGCAGCTGATGATATTTTTGAAATATCAGCTTCTATTATTTTGCGAGTAAAACCAAAACCCATGCTTTCTACTTATAGCACATTGATTCAACTTAGTAACTTTGTTTACTAAATCACTGAGTGCAGTAGTGTGCATGATAGGAGTGTAAGCAGTAGCAGTTGTTTAGGGGAGGGTTGGGATAAATAAAGAAGCTTGCATGTGTTTATACCTGCGCGTGACAAAGGTTCACAGGGAAAACACAACAAAGTCGGACGATTTAGATTGCTCCAGACATGCTGCAAGGCATGCTGCTAAAGTACATCACATCACGACTGGAGGGCTGCCAAGAGTGTGTGTTTGCCAATGTGAGAAAGCGTGAGAGACATAGACAAGGTCTGCGTGGGAGTGTCTAAGCAGAAGGAACTATTTGAAGCTGTGCCAGTGGAAGTGCACTTCTCTGAGACAGTCCAATAGTTACTCCACAGGACCTTTGTCAATGGTTTTTCTCAGGTCTGACAAAATTAGTGTGACTGTGTCTGGCTACACACTGGTTTGTTTTAGTCTGCAGATCAGTTTTTAAGGTGCATTTCCTGCAAATTCTGCGAGGGATAATGGAGGCTCTCTTCAACCTAAACCAAAAGCTTATATAATTTATTTTAATAGGAATCTTAATGTTCAGTGTGATGCGTCTAATTAACAGAAATAAAGGCAGAGTTTAAGCAGTCTTACCCACACTGTGAGAAAAACCCGTAATTATAGGATTTATCAAAACATCAAATGTTTTGTGAACAAAGACACATTGTTGAAGCCTGTTAAATCTGAAATCACTGAAACTTCAAAAATACTAATCCTGTGATTTTTTTTTTCTTGAGGTTATTCAGTTTTGACTGTAATTACCAGCCTATGAATGTGCATACATTTGAGAGATTTATATAGATCTTCAGGCCTTATCCATAGCAATCTTTGCATTACACATTTATTATATTTAATATTTCCACTGAGATTACATTTGAGATTACTTTTGATTGCATTCATCCCAGAGCTGAAAATGATTAATTAGTGGAATAACACGGTGTGCTTGGAAGCCAAAACTAAAAGCTTATTGTGCCAAGATTATGCAGAGCATCAGGCTGCTCTCTCATGACGAGAACATCATGTTTTAAAAGTCATTTCATAGTCATGTCCACTTAAGGAATGTGGAACAAGGTGTGGCAAATTAGCTAAACACAATCATACTTTACCTTTGCTAGAAAAGCTTGTTGGTCTTTCCAGCACTCCTGGTTTTAATAAAGTATTTATTTAAAGTCCGGGTAGGGTCTGCTTGCTTGTTAAGTAATGAACATGTTGTTTGCCTGTCAGCTCCAGAATTAAGAGAAGAGAATACCCTTGTTGCTTCCTCTGGCTCATCTGGATCGAGTATAATAAAGCTACTCTCATTTCTAGCTGTGCTCAACTCTAGAAACACTTCTATTTTATTGGAAGGTAACTGCTTTAATTCTTTATGGGGTAGTTTCAACATTCCTCCACCACCTACCACCAGCAGGATAGAGCCAGGCGTTCATGTTGTTTACACCAAATTCTGATCCTACCATGTAAATGTCACAGCAGAAATCAAGACACATCAGAGCAGCCAATGTATTTCCAGTCCTTTCTCATCTGCTTCAAGGTTGGATGTGTTGTGTGTTCATAGATGTGGTTATTTTTGTTGCCTTCTTATGAGTTTGAAGCAGTCTGGCCATTCTCATCTGACTTCTGGCATCAACAAGACACTTTGTCCCAGAGAACTGCCACTCACTGGATATTTTCTCTTTTTTGGACCATTCGCTGTAAACCCTAGAGATAGCTGTGTGAGAAAATCCCAGTAGATCAGCAGTTTCTGAAATACTCAGACCAGCTTGGCACCAACATGCTGCATTCAAAGTCGTGTAAATCACTTTACTTCGACTGTCTCTCTCTCTCTGCTCTCTGTTCATTACATTGCACTGCATCATCTAACAGATATTTAATATGTTGTCTTCTAATTTGAATTTCCACAGTCCAGAGACACATTGCCTGTGTGAAATATCACGTAAGAACTCTGTGTTCCAAAATTGTACTCACTCAGGTACTCAACTTGTTTGTCTTGGCTAAGGAAGTGTGCACCTTGCAGGAAGTCCACAACTTCTGCAGGAGTTTTCCCGTCTCAAACACTGACCAGGTCTCATAGATTTTTCACCCACACACTAACCTTCACAAATTTGTCCATACGCATATAAAAGGGCACCTATTCTGGCACGAACACACACACAGGCACACATCCACAAAAAAGTACACAACATCAGACAGGAAGGCAGCTTTTTTTTCCCTTTTTTTTTAAACTGAGTTCAAGATTTCTCAGTGAAAACACAACAGATGTCATGTTTAATCACAGATATTAGTTTTGGGAGCTGCACAAAGGTTCACTGGTTTTGTGGATTTTTACTGGCGCTGCCTTGATGGCATTTTTTCTTCATGCTGCTTCGTATATGTCAGCACTTTATTGCACTTTTGCTTCACCTTCTTTTTCTTTCACCTCAGCATTTTTGCTGATTCTAACCTCAAGTCTCTCCCTTCCCCTCTTCTTTCAACTATTGTATCTCTGCTTCCTGTCCTGTCACTTTTTTTTTGGCTCAGATAGGGCTACTGGTTGCATGCTACCAAGGTTATGTGGACGTCGTCATAGCGCTGTCTCAGTGTCCGTACCTAGATGTCAACTGGCAGGACAGCGAGGGAAACACGGCTCTGATCACTGCCGCGCAAGCAGGTAAAACAAAAACGTGCACAAACTGAGAATTTGAAATCACAGCTCGCTGTAGTTAAACACAGACGCTGACAGGCTGCTTCACAGTGCTGCTGGACTCTTGCA
>VUQJ01024546.1:0-10152 GCA_015108635.1 Andinoacara biseriatus
ATCTTTTTGCGGTGACCATCAGCACCTGTTAGACGGTCAACAAGACATGAGTCATCGCACATCTTGTAGTGTAGTTGCTGCATCTGCCTCCATCTCCTACTGTGATCAGCCCACATGAGCAGCACTGCTTTTGTGCATGTAGAGAGTGGAAGGCTCAAGTATGCTGAGGGACAGAAAGAGGGAGAGACAGAGTGAGAGAGAGACAGTTCTAACGAGTGCAGGGCCCAGAGGTTGTTAAAACAACAGCCTTGTTTAAACAGGGACCAGCTTTCCATCTTTTTTCTGCCCTGTTTTCTCCTCTTTCTGCTTTTCTCTATGAGCACCTGATCGACCTGCATCATAGCTGCCTCTGATCTCACATCAAAGACCCAGTTCATGTGTGTGTGTATATGTGAGTGTGTGTATATGTGAGTGTGTGTGTGTGTGTGTGTGTGTGTGTGTGTGTGTGTGTGTGTGTGTGTGTGTGTGTGTGTGCGCGTGCGTGCGTGCGTGCTACTTCTTACCAACACAGGATTCAATCTACTGAAATACCATCTTTACCCCAAGCATTTCCTATATACATACACACACACACACACACACACACACACACACTCTCACATCCTCTGTCCTGTCCCTGGAGCTTAACAAATCAGTCAGGCAGATAGGGAGGGCATGAAGGCCAAATTCTGGGGTTAAACACATGCCGCTGAGGAGCAGTGGAGACAGACAGCAAGACCTCGCCAATCCTGCATGCTTGGATAGCAGCCAGGAACCAACTCATATATATGATATAAAGTATATGAGTGTGTGTGTGTTGTAAACGCCTGTCTGCCAGTGTCACACACAGACCTCATTACAGCATGTCAATTGTGCTTGTTGCAAGTCTCCCAGCTGTGGAGGAGCTTGACAAAAGCCAATAAGTGAAAGGCATGCCAGGCGTGGTAGTTTTACCTCCCAGATACATGACTTTCTGACATCATTCAGTGGCTCGGGGAGCAGGATTGGCACTTTTTGTTGATTAACAAGTGTGCATTTTTTGGGTGATTTAAAAAAAAAATGAATAAAAGGAAAATGACTTCAGGGGCCTGGAAAATGTCAGGCTGTTCGTATAAGAGACACCCAGCAGTTTACTCCAGTGAGCAACAAATTGAGAGTTTGAACTTTTATGAATAATTGTCATTTTGCCCAGTAGAATGGTAAATTCTCGTCCTATAAAATGCAATGTTATGCACTGTGGGATTGTTAGCAGGAAGTGATTTATACACCACGAACCCTTGTCTTTTCTTCCAGTGTGGGAATTTTTGACGGCACGATGTAGCGCATACATTTCACACTCAGAATTGGGAAACTCAAACATCTCAGCAAACAGGGAGTGATTTTATACACTGAAAGTTAGGGGCTTATATAACCATGTGCCTGTGACGATTCAAACTGTTTAAAGCACAGGAAACTGTGCAGATTACTTACACATGCATCCTAAAGACCCTCTGATCGATCAAGTCGCTTCCAGCGGTGCTTAACTGTTTGCCAAACTCTCTGCTATGTGCCTCTGCCTTAAAGGTCAGAGTTTACCAGGTTTGACCCCTCACCCTCCTGTGTAGGGGTGTAAACACTCCTCCAGTTCTCCTCAGAGAACTGCATTGGGTCTCAGCCATAAATCACAGGTCTGGTAATTGGTAGAAAAACAGCAGTCATGCAGTATATAACCTTTTACGTGTCGTCTCAGCTCTTTATTATGGTGCTAATGAGTGGCCGTGGATCAGGGCTAGAGCCGCAAGCAAAAGGGGTGGAGAGGGGGTTCACCTCAGTAAAATACGGGCTACTGGCTACTTACACTCATGCACACTAGTAAGATGGGCACACAAATAAAAACCATAAGCGCAGGAGCTCAGTGTGCACTTAGGGAAGATGCCCAGCTACACACAGGAAGATGCTCGCACTTAAAGATATGCGCGTATTCATGCATTCCATCACACATGCATGCATATGCAAGTGAACAGGCGCACACACAGTAGCTGGCAGGCTCAGCAGTGTCCATTACAGGCTGCCATTAGTATGGAGATTGCACTAATTGTCCCCGTAGACCACACAGGCAGCGCTCGGCAGGCCCGCTGTGAGTCTGTGAAGCTGAGACTCTTTACACATCCTATTGTCTCGGTCACGACCCTATTAGCGCAATTACAAATCAATCACTGAATGATTATGGGATACATGCTGTGGATTGTTTCAATGCAAATGGTGCCATCATATCACTTTGAGACTCACATAAGCAAAGTTAAACAGGGGCTGATCTTACATAACACCATCAAATAGCTACTGTAATAATCCAATTCACATCAGAAAAATGAGATTATCAGTCATGTTTTCAGTGCAGTTTTACCAGCTGTGAATTCCAAGGAGTTTCATTTGGCTGCAGGTCGCAAAAGCTGGCGTAATCACATCTCTATTAGAAAAAATACTTGTTGACATATAAGGATGCAGAAGGTTTAAAATATCTGTGGCTTGTACATATTTGCATATTCAAAATATTATGTGATAATTTCAGCATCATACTCACACGAACTATTTGATGATTGTAGAGCTGATGTTAAAAGTTAGATTAGCGTCAAAGTGTGCCAGAACAATAAACATGGAAGTGCTCAATTTGAATTTAACTGTTATTTACACTGAATCATTTTTATAACTGCTTTAAATGAGTTTTAACAGGCATTCTGCGAGGGGACTTTGCTCTGGGTGGCCCGGTTCAGGGTCCTACAGGCTGGAGAAGATCCAGTCTCATTACTCACGGCTCAAAGCTCCTGAGCAGTCAAGTAGAGGGGATTGAACTGTGAGCGGCGCCTGCGTGACCCCGCTGAGTGAGAACACAGCGGAGAAGATCTATACCCGCTGGCGCTGCCACCGGCCTCTTTGTTCTCCTGTGTTTGCAGTTGCGGTGGGGGGGTCGTAGGGGATCACACTGCGCTGCGCTCACCACGGCTACATGGCAGTGAGTGTAAATGATCTACACATGAGGACAAACGCACACACACACTGAGGAGGGTTTTTGCAGACACATTTCTTACCAGTCACACACACAAACAGCAAAAAGCCATAAGTTTGTGCTCCTACTCAGAGTGTTGTATTAAAGCCTGCTAAATCTGCTTCCCAACAAGGCCTCTGAGCTGGGAGAGTCGAGTCTGTCTGGTGCCGGGATAGCACACATGGCACGATGAGATGTTGCGCCCTTTTGCCACAAAAGAAACAAAAACAACAAGAGCGTTATATACTGCTCGCCTTTGTTTGCGGGGCAACACCTAATTGATGCACATTTCAGCTCTAAGGCAGCATTCAGTTATTACTAATGAAGAAATAAAAGCATTTCATCACATGGATGGGGCACAAAATCATGGAAATCTTTACAGAGCAACAGTCAAGTAGAACGAGTCTTGTGTCTTCTTTTCTGACAAGTGTAAAACCTCATTTTCATCTATAAAGCTCTTGTAGGAAGGAGCAATAAAAATGAGAACGATTAACATCAGCAGGTGCTTTTTCACTTACTAAAAAAGTAGAAAAATAAGTCTTTCCCAAAGATTTCTTTAGAATTTGACACTTTATACACAATGAATTATCGTCCAAGATCAGTGCTTAAAAAGCTCCCTTTGTGTCTGTGGGTCGCTGAAGATAAGCCGATCAATCATCTGTATCTTTCCAGCATTTGAAGATAAAACCGTCGTCATCTGCTGTAATTGTTTGCTCATCCAGGCAGACACAATAACATCCTTTAGGAAGTGTGACTAACCCAAACACAGGTGTATCACAGCACCAGGTGCTCGTGGTCCTCTCATACCAGCAGCAGTCAGCACGGTGTTTCTGACAGTATCAGATGTTATCTTGAGGCGAGGTGGGAAGGATTGGTCTTATCGGCATTGATGCCCACGGATGAAGCCAAAGAAGGATGGTGTCAGAAAATTTTAACAAGTTCTCACTGGAGGCCTGCTCACCCCGTTTTTCAGGCCTAATGCGGGGTCTTTTTTTTTTTCTTCTTCTTGGTCACAAACCCAGCACATTGTCTGGAAAAACAAACTATTCACATTTTGATTGAAGCGTAGTACTAGTTAAGTCTAGAGTGCTGTTCCCTTATGGGTAAGGTTTCTCCTGCTCACCTGCGCTGCACAAAGTGTATGTGGGACAGGTGTGTGATGGGAAAACAGGTGGGAGTGTTTTCTAGAGTAGGACACTTGTTTGCGTCAGCTCCTCATGAGTAAGCTAAAGGGATCTAGTGTAAAACACATTAATTACGCGGTAACAGCTCCAGATAAGTATTTTTGACATTTTCATGTTTTTTTCTTATTATTATATGAAAGAAAAACACATGCAGATTTGGTTGTGAACTGTCAGAGTAAAAACAGGTTTTTTCTTAAATCAATTTGCATGTGCAGGTTGGTTTGCCGGTTCAAGTGAACTGTGTAATTCCCTCACATTCAGAAGATTTCATGCCATTACTGCATAAGGATACAGGACAGCATCGTAAGTTGCTATTTTCGGACTGTTGTTACTAAATGTGTAATGGAAAAGGAAGAACAATTTTTCCTAAAAAATATGTTCTTTCAAGGGAGCGGACAGCCAGTGTTTTAAAGGAGGTTCCAGTATTTAAGCAAAATCATGTTTTTCTTTTTAGACTTTTGTTCCTTCTTTCTCCTTTTATGACTAAACAAATTCACCTGGAGGCATAACAACAGGACTTACGTTAAAAGGAGTTTTTTTTTTGTTTGTTTGTTTTTTGCATTCCAGTAACTGTACTGCAACCTCTCACCACCATCTGGGGACCTCGTCTGCATTTCCAGAGCACGTTCCATGCGCTTGATAGCGGCAGTCTGAGTGTAGTTTTCAGAACGGTCACTTTGCTCCTGCTGGCTTTTGGTGTTTCACAAATACTAAAACTCTGGCATTATGTTTATTCAATGAGGCAAAGCTGTGCTACACGTGTCTGTGTGCCGTACCTGTCACCTGCTGGATGCCAAAAGTGCAAGCTAGGGTTTTTATTTCTAAGGCAATTTTGCGGAATAAAAGGAGAATCAGAAGAGAAG
This sequence comes from Andinoacara biseriatus, assembly GCA_015108635.1. Classification (NCBI taxonomy): domain Eukaryota; kingdom Metazoa; phylum Chordata; class Actinopteri; order Cichliformes; family Cichlidae; genus Andinoacara; species Andinoacara biseriatus. The sequence continues at coordinate 5,049 of VUQJ01024546.1, forward strand.
TGGAGGTAATAACATAAAGATACTGTTCGCCTGTGTGGACGCTGCTGTAATAAAACGCTGCCAGCTCAAATCACTTACTTTTTCAGACGGTGCTGTTATTGTTTCAGTGTCAGAGCTGAGTCCTGCTACACCAATTAAACTCTTCACTGAGTTCCATGCACGACACACACACACACACACACCGACAAAGTGTTTGTCTCGGACTGTTTAGAAAAGTCGAGTACTTGCAAGCAACAGAGCAATCCCCTCATTTTCTCCTTATTAACCACTAATTGAGAGAAAGAGCGAGAGGGGAAATGAAAATGAGAGAGATGTGATGAGGAGGCGATGGAATAATAGAGGAGAAAGCGCAGCAGAGAGAGAGAGAGAGAGAGAGTATTAATGTGTATTAATCAGTGGTCTGCGTAATGGTGATCTGTATTTTTGGAGCCAATCTAATTTCAGTCTAATAGGGAATTGTGATCTGTCTATTAGCTTCTTGATGTCTTTCTGTCATTCTCCCTTTTGCTCATAAACACACACAAACACGAGGTAAAGACGCACAACAGGATTGATTGAACCATTGATTTAACATTAATGACTACATGCCTGTTTGCTTCAACACATGCACATATTAAAAAAACACTGCAATTAATCACATCAGTAAATATTCGAGGAATTGCAGTTGCTAACCTCCAGAGAAAGTCTGCTAATTCGGAGGCTTTTCTGACAGTTTGCTGCTCTTTTCCCCCAAAATGTTGACTCTCAGAGGCCAGCAGAAGCACCTGCTTATTTAACTTTTTTAGTTTAGAGGAGGCGGGTGCTGGTCATTGTGTAGCAGATATTGTCATAGAATTGTCACATTGCTCTTCTCCGTCCTGGCAAAAATGCACTTAATTTAAACTTAGAAACGTGTACGTGGAGATTGATTGCCTTTAGTGTCTAAAGAGAGGTTCAAGTTTTGACAGAGTGTGACAGAGCTGGATATCTGTGTGTTTTAGGCTGTCTTGTGAGTGCAGGTTGTTGCCATCAAAATGAGTGACAGACCACCGGTGAACAGCTCTGTCGCTGTCCGTTGTCACTGGCTTCTTGATCCAAAGCGACGGCACTGACTTTGACAGACAGCACTCGGCAAAAGGATGCCAGAGTCTAGATTTGACATTTTGTTGCCCACAGTATGAGCTCTTACCTTTTTGTAAGTGGAGTTTTATTGCTGTACATCAGGGTTTTTTTTTAATCATTCTTTTAGGAAAAAGGTATCCAGAGTAATTGATACCAAGAACTTACAGAAAATCAGCACCAATTTGAAAAGGCACAAAGGAAAGATTGACCTGATTTGAAATCTGGCTGATCCAGTGACCCATACAGAGACAGAAAAGACAGTTCTATTACAAAATTTGTCACGTATTTCTCCTACTTATACTCCTTTTTATGTCCGCTCCTTCCTTGTGTAAACAACTTCACTCACGGCTCTACAGAAGGCCTCAGAGGCAAGTCAGAAAAAAAAAGTAAGAGTAAAAAGTAAAGTAAGTTTGAGCAAATTCCCTGCATGACATATTTATGCATTAATAACTAAGGTCTCAGCTTACTTTAAGTCTGGTTATGCTGTTATAGTGTGAAAAGATCTTCATTGGGAGGAGGCTGTGTTAATATCTGACTACAAGACAGGAGGCTGTCGGCTCTTGCGTCGCTTTTTTCCAAGTGTTTTTTAAAAGCATGATTATTTCCTGACTTTACCCACATGTTTTTTTGTAAGCGTTACACAGCTCGCCTGATTTCACCAAAACCATGACGTTTTTCTAAGCTTAACTCAGTGGGTGTTTTTGTTGGTTTTTTTGGTTTTTTTGTTTTTTTACCAAAAGCTGAAGTGAAGCCTAGCGTTTGGCATTTTCACATTACGTAACTCACCATAAAACATGAAACAGGGATTTTAAAATAAGTTTTGGAAAAGCACAGACTGACTGATGCGCTGACTAGGAATTCCAGGATACCAGAAAATTAGTAGTCTGTACTAATACTTGTAGAATTACACAATTCTCAATACTCAATTTTATACCACAATTTAAAACAAAAAGATTATCCTATGCCCCTAAATTCCTTTATTTAAAATGAGTTTAAGTGCATGGCCATTGCAAACATTTTGACCTATGTAACACGATTGATTCACAACACCAACGCCAGCTGTCTCAAAAAAAAAATGCCGACCTGTAAAGTGCTCTAATTTCTCTTTGTGGCATTTAAAACAAATCTAAATTTACAAGAAATCATCACATTTTGTGATATATCTTTTGCCTAAAAAAAAACATTTTTAAATAGATATTTTCTTATGAGGGCTTATATCATTGCATACCCAAGGACAGTCCTAACTTTCTCCCTGACTTCCACTTCCTCTCTGCAATCTGGAAGTCACTATCAAAGATCATTGAGCCATGCATCTCAATGAGGGGCAGATTGATTGGTTGGAACGGAGCGGAGGCAGGGTTCGATCTTTGCCCTGAGGTCCTGAGAAAGGAAATATGGTCACAGGGACGCAGTAGCACAGCTACCCAGTCCACTCTCCATCAATGAGATGATTGGACACATATATGCTGAGCCACACCCGCAGCTGATAGAACAATTGTGACTAATGGAGAAGATGAGAGAGAGAAAGAACAAGAGGGAGAGGTGGGTAGGAGATCAGAGTTTGTGTGCTGATTGACCTGTGGTCAGAGAGGTTATGTCCATTGATCTGCAGAGCAGGAGAAAAGAGTTTTGGCCTGAGGTGCTTTAGAATGAGTCTATTTGGGGTTCAGGATTGCCGTCCATTCCCACCAGGAGCTTTTTCATCATCTGACTCTCTGGGACTTACAGCTGCTGTCTCCTGTTGTTCATGTCATGCACATTGCACTACAAAGGCCAAAGGCCAATCAATGTTCTACAAGAGGTTGATACAGATCTTATTAGTCAATGAATGATCATTAGTGGTCTAACGAGGCATTGATTTGTGCAGGGGCCAAAGGTTGCAGTGGTTGTGGTGAGTGTCTTTAATACATTAAACACAATTGATTACAGAGTAGGAGGGATATTTTGAAGGATGCCTGAATTAGATTGGACAGTGAGAAATTTGAGGTCAAGCCAGGAGAGGAAGTGTAGCTACTTTCCTAGCCACCGAATGCGGTTAGGATTGAACATGAGGCCTAGCGACACATTTGTCTTTGAGGTATTACCGGTGTTGCAATTCTGCAATTAATAAAAAGCAGATATCTAGAAGTACTAAGTCAAAGGCAACTGGACTTGCTGTTTCAAAGGCTGTAGCAACAGCCTTTGAAAACTGAGGAAATGACTTTGCTCATAGCAGATGTGTTACTACAGGGCCTATTATGTTGCTCATTAAATACCCAACCTCTCAATAGGCCATTATTTCCCCAATAAAAAACAAACGGCGGCCTGCATACTTTCCCTTCTCCCCCCTCCGCTTCAGAGGTTTGCTCTACCTCACAGCCGGCAAAAAACCCTGACTAATATCCTGCATGTGATGCTTTAAAATAGGAAGCAGGCCGCGGGATAGGGTGGGGTACAGGTGTGGCAGGAGCCAATGGCTTTTATAGCCCTCCATCTCCTCTGAAAGTGTGCCAAGGACCTGCCTACACAACCCACCACTGCAGCATTCGCTGCCAAGCGTTAACTTTTCTCCCCCCGCCGATCGCTACATGCCTACTGGTTATATAGAGTCTGTGCTTATTACAACTTTATAGAGGGATTTCTGATGTGCTTAGAGAATTGTTTGATGATTGGGATAATGATGCCATTTGGAGTGAGTTGTCTCAGCACTTTATCACCAAAAAAGCCAGAGAGAAAAACAGATCCAGCCTTTGCAAAAAAAAAAAAAGAGAAAAAAAAGTCCCTGTTTCTCCCCTGGATACTTGCTTGTACTTCCCCTGCCATTCAAAGCCATCCAATCCTGCTCACGTCAATCAGAATTACACCACGTCTACAGGTTTGTCACCAGGGGGACGTTCGTCACCATGTCTTCCCTGCAGAACAGCCTTTTCATGCCCCAGCATAATGTCAGTGGGTGACATCCAGGCCTGATGTGATGTGGCATTCACTAAAGGTCACGTTAGGCATCTCCGCTTCATCTGCATCAGCAAAACTGGCAGCCGTCATATGGGCGTTGGCATCGGCCATTACATAGGCCCTCGGGGGGACTTGCTGCTTTGAGGATTTGTCAGCAGGATTCTGATCTTGCTGCTTCAGTGGCGTGTACAGAGCCTGGGACACTCAAGGTCCATGGCCACACAGTGTAACAGACGCTGGTTTTGACTATGTGTACAAGGAGTCGACAGCATGTTTTATGATGCTGTTAATAGCGGGGACGAGGCAACTAACCTATTCTCATCACACTGTGAGAATGGCTTAGTTGTCCAGGAGGTGAAAATTTTCCCCAGTCAGAGCAGAGATTGTTTTCAGCATATTTGTTCATGTTCATCTGTGCAGTGTCAGCTGCAAAAATACTTCTGTCAACTGATTATGAAGAAGTTTAGCCTTTCTGAGCCATGCATTTTGTTTTTGCAGGAACAAGACAATAAACATAGCCAAATAAGCTCTTCCCAAGTGGGCTCTGTAAGTTAAGGGTGAAAATGGCAGCTGTACAAAGGCTAGACAGACAGGAAAGGAGGTCCTGAACTGGCAAGACACAAAGACAGAAAAAGGAAACAATCAGAGACACACAGACAGTGAATCCATTAGGACATGGGCCAGTCAAACTCAGCACAGTCCAGTGAGAGAGGGCCAATCCATCCAAGCCAGTTGCCGTAGTGAGGGAACAGTTAACAAGCCCCACAGGCAGGTTTTACAGCCCCTGTTGTGTATCTTGGACCCCCCAGGCTGAAGAGGAGCTGAGGCTGACTGATACTGACAGGGTTTATATGGGCATGGGCGTAGAGCAGCGGGGGGGATGGAGACCTATAAAAAGGTGCTCATGAACCAACAACTGTCACTTACAAGAACGCAGCACAAGCATTGAGCAGCAAAAGTGTATACACACACACACGCGCGCGCGCCCGCACACACACACACAGACACACACACATCTATGCAGCCAAACATTCTCACTCCCACACTATTAAATTTGATGTCTGTGTGG
>VUQJ01024559.1:0-13804 GCA_015108635.1 Andinoacara biseriatus
GCTGCCGCCCCGCCCCCCCCCCCCCCCGGGCCATATACTGCATGTCATTTCCTTGCTCTCACCCCACTTTTATGCTTTTTAGGCCAGGCAATAGCCTCTGGCTTATTCCTGTGGTCCTTGAGCAGCTCCCAAGCAGTTTTTGCAGCATGGAGGGGCGCATTGTCTTGCATGGGGAGCCTGCTGCTGTCTTGGAAGTGCCATTGCCATTTTTAGGCAGTTGATATGTGTCAGAGTAAAATCCCCCGGTTTTCCAGCAGAATACTGCACTGAAGTGAAATGCTTATTGTTATTCACCTTACCTGTCAGTGGCTTTAATGCTGAGGCTGATCCGTGTATATCAAACTACAGTTCTCTCATTTCCTTTTGTGTAGTGCTGTTATCCACAAGTAAGTTTTTTAATATACGAGAATACATTGTGATGAAAATCTCAGGTTATGGTATTTTTCATAAATGCTGCCTGCACAATGGGGGCTTGAACAGTTTAGCCGCATAATTTTGCACTTTTATGAAACAGTTCCTTCACATTTGATTTATAATATTATCTGTGTCTGGACAAGAGGTTCTGCTACTGTCTGTGGATCACTTAGCACATATTGCCACATGAATTTAATGGGAACATGCAATGTTTCATAAAGAGCTAAGCAAAAACACTGTTTGTTCCACTTGTTTAGGCTGTTCGCCAAATACAAGCTTTAGGGTTACAGGCATGCTAGTTTTCTGTGTCAAAGAGCTAAATCTGAAAAATTTATGCCAGAATATTTATTTTTACTTCTCATTTTCTTAACTTTTGCCATATGTCTTCCTATGATTTGTCTGATTGTTATTATCGGTGCCTGCAATCCCAGCAGCTGGGCTTGCTTGTTGGACGTGTTAAAGCATGATCGTAAAACCGCTGTATGTATAATGAATGCAGATGTTTCTGATGATTGTCTCACTTTGTGCATGGAAAAATTGAATGACAGCAAATCATACAGGTATATGCTCTTATTCAAAAAGCAGTATGGTAAAACTGAGGAAATAAGATCATGGATTTCTAAAATAAAGACAAGACCAGATCTGACTGCTGTGTTTCATTCTGCCGCAGGCTGGTTGAAACCGTTTACACATTTGCAAGTAAATGAAAAGCTGGAATTAGTCATGCAAAGGTGAATGCTGTCATTTTCACGAGTGATTCACATTAATCGAGTCTCTGGCGTGGTTATGAGAAACTAGGCTTTCCAATCAGATTTGTACTGTTACTGGATGTGATCAATGATCAACTGCTCTTTATTTACCTGTTTGGTCACAAAGACATCTCACACTGTGTAGCTTCATATTACATCTAAATGGCATGGAAACTTTAAGAAGGTAGGGAAGACAAATATGATAAGCATTGTCCATTCCTAGATTACAAATTGAGATGCTCATCTCGAAAGCAGCACTGAGAAGGTATGCAAATAATTTTTTTTCTTACTTCACATTAGAACGGATCTTGGAAAAAAAAAAGACTGGATGGAACTAAGAGGGTGTTGGTGACAGGATGTCACAGTTAAATGGTGCCATATGTGGGTACCAGAATAGTGCAATGCTTTTTTATGTTTACAGACTGATCCACAAAATTACAGTTTACCCAGACTCCCTGAAATGAGTAAAATTCAGTAAACACGAAGAGCTAAGGTATGGCTTTGCTCCAGCTTGCCAGCAACCCCTCACTGAGTCCAGCTGCCTTTATGGTTCTGGTTTAACAAAACTCTCAGCAGGCCAGCTCCTAAAACAGAGGAGAATCTCAGCAGGAGCCACATGAGGAGCATGACCGCCAATGCAATATCAGTCTCAAATTTATCAGCTGCATGTAGATCTCTTCACCGGGATTACAGTGAGTAGCCCAATTGATCTTTAGCATAGGATCTTTTGGTATTCCCAGGTGCAGCAATGTGAGGAAAGATAAATACAAAGAAGAGCCTTTTAGCTCTTTGGCAGGAAAGGATGGGGGAGGGAAAACAGTTACAGATGTGCCTTTTAGGAGGTAATGAAGCAAAGTCCTATGAGGAGGACAAAAAGGAGTGAGATGACATCTATGCTAAAGCAAACAGGAAAGCAAAAACAGTGGCATACATGAAATGAAACAGTAGCGGTTGATCTTTCTCAATATGCTGTAACAAAGTAAGTTTGGCTTGGAGCTTGAGTTTGTACTGCAAATCAAGTTTAACATATCCAATATCTTTTCTTTATCTGGACTCACTATAACATTAGCTATCCTACTAAACGCTCACATGAAGGTGGTTATGAACTCAGTAAATCAACCCAGAGTTTTCCAAATGAGCATGTTTCAATAAAAGAGGTGGTGTTGGCAGTATATGACACATCACAAACATGGAGAAGGCTATCGTCTGCAGAGCAGAGTAGTGAAAGCTGAGCCAGCAGCAGCTTACCCAACATGCTAGTCTCCTATCAGTCTTGTGTCAAAAACCACAGGTTTATCCGCAAAGCGTGTGCGCAAATAGCGAGAAACAGCTGCTGGCCTCTTAGCTTGTCAAGTTCAAGCCTTTGTTAATGAGACAGAGATTCACACAGTTATCAACAGAGGCTGTAAATTCCTATTGGCTTGTAGTCAAGCAGTTTGTTTGCAAAAACAATAGCCAGCAGCCACAAGATTGCAGTAATGTAAAGGATGGATGCAAACAGGCAAGAAGCTTCATGGCAGAATGCTGTTTGATATGCAAGGAAAATATTTGGTTTTACTTTGGTTTTAATGATGTCCATTTTGAAATCTCACTGGACTGCAAAACAATAGGTAACTAACGTTCTGAAATATGTTGCATGGAGTACTAAGTATAACTTTTGTGGAAGATGAACTTGAGTAGTCTAGTAGCATCAGTGAGGGGCTCTGTATGTCAGTGGGAACCAGTGCCACCCCATAACTGCCCTTTAGACATGTTCTTTTAGGGGTGCCACACCAGATCATCTCTCTCTCTCCCCTATATCTCTATCATCCTCTTCTGTCACACTAACCCTCTGAATGACTTGAATCACCTGTTACAATATATAAATAAGAAGCTTTAAGGAATGTAATACAGCAGCCAAAATAACTCACTCAGTTAATTAAAGCTGGTAAAAGATCAATAAAGCTCTTGGTCCCGCTTTCCTAATTCTCCAGTATTAATTAAAGATACTCACTTTGAAGAGTGTTTTTTCTTTCTCTCTTCTGTATCTGGTTAATTAGAGACTTTGAAGCAGTGAATAGCTTGAAACTAGATGAATGAAACAACAGTAAATCAAATTAAGCGTTTTATGATCTTAATCACAATTAGAGCCATTTTGCACTGAAACCTACAGGAATCAGGTTCATTCAAACTGGTTCTGTCAGTTTAGACCTGTGAGGTTGTGACATTACCAGCAGACCTCAGCTTTTTGACCAATCTGATTTCACAGTCAGAATTTAAATGACATGCTAGGGGTATGGGACAAAGCAGCACTGCCCTGAAATTGCTCCGCAGTGGCCTCAAGTGTAGGAATATGAGGCAAATGGCTTTCCCTGCATCATAACCTTGACCGCAGCAGCTACTCTGCTTTGAGCTTTGGCCATTGATGCACTCGAGGGCCACTTTGTGCCAGTATTAGCCCTCCATGTCATTCTGCCATCACAGCTCACAGAGCCCAGTGGCAAAAAATAATAAAATGAAATGTCAAATCAAAGCGAGGACAGAGAATGGTCTTTACCACAGGGCTTAGAGTTGTGAGCGAAATGGAAAAGTGGATTTACTGCTGCTATTCTCTGTATTGAGTGGATATGCTGCAAATTGAGTCAATGAAATATGGAATGAGCTAAATTCACACTCCACCTCTGAGTAAGAGCTTCTTCCTGTGACAAGAATCTTCACTAGTTCAGCAATATATTTAGGATTTGAACATAAATTTGAAAAAAATCTCATTGAAATGACACAAATTTTTGGATAAATATTTCATTCCAGTAACCAAAAGAGACCTAGCATCTGTTAATATCTGATTATGGATCAGTATAACACTAAACTGTCAAATGTGTTAAAGAACAAATAACATAACTTCTAGTTTCTTTTATAAAGCATTGACCTCATTTAAATGGCATTTTATACTCTGGCCTGTATTTATTTATTTTACAAATACAGCAACATTAAGGATTCAAATCAGTATCAGTAATATCCCAACCATTTAATACATGGCTGGAACATGTCCCAGCATGCACGGGTCTTAAGGCAAAAGCACACTCTAGTCAGGTTACCAGCCTATCACAGGGCAAATAGAGAGCTCTGCAAACACAGCAGCACACCAACCAACCTGCCATAAAGCTTAATTCAGGATGAATGAATTACGATTGTGGATTGAATGAATGAAATTGTTTTATATTCAAGAATCTTAATCATACTTAAAATTAAGTTGGACAATAATGAAACACTTTGGTGTGTTTTGCATTCTCTTTCCAAATGAAAGACATTGTTAAAATTTGAATTATTGCATATGGTTAATGCCTCCTATTATAAAAGTCATTAACTGGTCTATTAATGAAGCAGTGTTTCCAAATGTTTAAAAGAGACAATAATTACATCCGTGTTCAAATCACAGAATCACATCATTGTAGTAATTACAGGTATGAGTACCCAAAAGAGATCTCTAAGCAGATAAAATCAAATGAATTTGAATACAACTTCATCCTTCAGTTGATTTTTTTTGTTTGTTTGTTTTTTGTTTTTACCTAATGTGATTTTTTGGGATTTTACATTTTACAGATAAAGCGCAATATATTTGAGTACATAATTTAAAAAGAACTCCCCCACTGGCTGGTAATGGTTTTGGTATACTTCAAGGTTCTACGTTAGGTCCTCTGTTTTTTCTTCTATCTTTCTATGAAACCACTCCACCTTGTGTCAAATTCCCAGTTGCTGCTGATGATACAAGCATATTTATACATTAAAAAGAGAAAGCAGACTGCAGAAGTGCTGTCAACAGCAATGGTCATAATATCTAAGTGGTTAACAATTTCATGTTAACACCTCAGTGTCAGAGAAACAGTCTTTATATATTTATATTATATTCAAAGTCTGCAGAGGGAGATCCAGACCCAGATGTTAGTAGCAGTAGATGGATATAAATATTTAAGCATGATACAAATATTCACAGCACTCATTTAAAATGCAGGTTTAAAAGATATAAAGAAAATGAAAGACACATTAGAAACAATGTAACTACTGAGGTCTCAAAGTACTGAACTATGGTCCTTACATTTGGACACAGACAAGTCGGGCCACATTGCAAACAAAAGAAAAATTAGTGGTATAAAATTTTTAATTTGTATCATCGTTGACAATTTTGACTAAATAGGGTTTCTTAAACTTGAAAAACATGATTTGTTTGGCGATGTTTTACTTCTTCATAAAACTTGACATAATGTTATAAATGGGCTTTAATTTCTGTTAAATACATTTTATTTTTTATTTTTATATTAATGTGTTTCTGGCCTTTATCCATTCTAAGATGCTTTCGTGTCTTTTAATCTTTATAAATGCCAATAATATGTCAGGCACTAAAGATGGAAATTTAGCATGATTGGCCCAAAAACTACACTATTCAATAAACAAAGTTACACATGAATTTGACTAATGGCATTTTTTACAACAATAATCAAAATCAGATATTGCAGCTTTAATATTCACTGTCATCAGTCAGACCCAGTGTGTCTGTTTTTGAAGCCCTCTGTAACCTACTTAGTGCAAGAAAGAAAGTCATGACAACAAAAATGAGTTTGTAATGTCTCTCAATGACTATACAACAGAAATGAACCAGAGACACAATCTGTCAACCACCTCAGAAATGATGACGATCAGCTCAAAAAGGCAGTCTGAAAAATGTTAACTGACAGAGAAAATGATTCAGAGTGCTTTAAAAACATGGCAGGAGAGAGTGTGGGTCTGTGACTAATAGTCAAGACACACAATTGTGGGTATGTTTCACCTATACAAGAAAACATGCTTCATTGAAGAGAGCTCATCTCTTTGGATTAATGTTACCTCAAAAAAAGAACAAGTATAAAAGTGTTCCCTTAAAAGTCTTATTCTCAAGTTAGACGGTGGAAAACAGAGGTGTGGGCTGTGGTATACTCATGACATACAGATAACTACTGTTGGCAGAAAAAAAAACCACCACCCAGGTAAAAACCGGTGCCTTCTGAATGCTGTCTACAGCCTTTTCACCTCAGAGGGTTGGTCTGTCTTAATCATCAAAGTCAAGAATTTTTAAACTTAGGAACAGGCAGCAGTGCCTCAGGAGGTAGAGTGGTTCTGCCACTAATTGGAGGGTCGGTGGTTCAGTCCCCAGCTCCAGTGCCTACATGTTAAAGTGACCTTGGGAAAGATGAAGAACCTGTAACAATGCGCCTAGTATGCTATCAGTCTATGTTGGAAGAGAGGTACTGTAGGTATACAATGAATGAACAGTGCAGGTGAATGTAGCTTGTGGTGTAAAGTGAGACGGTCCTCTTTAGCAATTAGAAGAGAGCAGGTTAATTATTATGTATTGATATCCACTTTCACACATGCCTTTCTTAATTTTTGAACATGTGTAATATTTGTCCATCCATCTTTTCAGGGCCACGGAGGGGCTGGAGCCTATCCCAGCTGACACAGGGTGAGAGGCGGGGTACACCCTGGACAGGTCGCCAGCCTGTCGCAGGGCCAACACAGAAACATGGACAACCATTCACACTCACATTCATGCTCTCATTCACACCTATGGGCAATTTAGAGTAGCCAATTAACCTAACCCCAGTAAGTGCATGTCTTTGGACTGTGGGAGGAAACTGGAGTACCCGGGGGAAACCCACGCAGACACAGGGAGAACATGCAAACTCCACACAGTGAGAGAGAGGCCGGGCCAAGGTGGAATCGCCTTCCAGATGGTATTCAAACTGTGAGGCAGCAGTGCTAACCACCACGCCACCGTGCTGTGTAATATTTGTAAAATGCAAAATTGGTACAGTTGTATCATTCATGCTACTCAGAACCACCTTTTTTTTTTAAGAGAGTCATGCACTCATCTTCTAAGCTAAAAGGTAAAATAATAGAATAATGTAAAAATTGTATGGGAATCTCTTGGTTCAGCCAGAGGTAAATTCATAACTGTGTGGTGGAATAGCAGCTGTTGAGCTGACTGACACCTTGTGTTTTATAAAGAGTGGTGTGTTTGATAGCCCTCAGGGATAAGCACAAATCTTTGCAGTAAGCAACACTGAATGTGAACACAGTTCTGTTTTTAAAAGGAAACTGTTTAATTCCGCCGGGTTCATGGTGAAAACTTAGTTTTCTGCATGTATTATTAACTGCAAATCACAAAGACACGACAGTTTGCTATTGATCAGAAAGTCACTCTAGATTAAGCGGATATTATAAATATTCATGTAGTTAAATATTCATGTGGTTTCAAGTGGTTACCATGGTTAACACACAGTCCTGCCTTGCTATCCCGATTCTGAGCCTGCTCATTACCATGCCTAGAAGTGAACCAAATTGATCAAATACACATATTGTGAAACCTCACTCTTATCTTGACACATTTTTCAGGAATCAAAAGGCTGCCCAGTAAATCAGCACTCATTTTAAAGTCTGCTGCGTTATACCATCAAGTGAGGAGTTGGACTGATGAAGAGTCTACAGTCATTTGCAGTTTCCTGGCATGTTACTCAAGAAAAAGAACTTAGATCCATTGGTAATTGATAATTACAGACCTATTTCTAAACCTTTTTCCTCAGCATAATTTTAGAAAACATTGTTTACAAAGAACTGAATGAATACCTTTCAACTTACAGTCTTTATGATACATACAAATCAGGGCTCAGATGAAATCATAGCACAGTAACAGCTACTACAGTCATCAATGTCCTGAAGATCAACAGCGACTGGCAGAGAGTTTTAGTCCTGCTCAATCTCACTGCTGCTTTTGACTCTGTGGATCGTGGCATTTTATTTCAAGGGCTTCATTATTCTGTTGGTTTAACAGATCAGGACCTTGATTGGTTCTCATCAAACTGAAAGGGTAGATGTTATGTTTCAATTAGCAGATTTAAATATGCACAAATAGAAATTCAGTTAGGGGTCCCTCAAGGGTCTGTTCTCGGTCCAGTACTCTTTAACCTTTGCATCCTCCCGCGCGGTAATAACATGATTCTTATAATACACAGTTGTATCATTTTCCTCTGATGATCTAACTTCTGTTCACAAACTAAAGAGCAACATTGATGCTATTAATTGCTGCATGTCTCAAAATTGAACTAGACCTGAACGGAGACAGAAATCTTTGTTGTTGCTCTTAAAAAGTCAGAGAGAGAAAATTTGTTCATATTTATCATCCCTGTCTTTGAAAGGCAGTGAGCAAGTTAGGACCCTTGGCATCATTTCAGAGAGTGATCTCAGTTTTAACCACATTTTGGACAACTGAGTTCAATTTCACTAGCCACGCCCAGGCCTGATTACTGCCAGACTGGTTGTATCATGTAAATCAAACTTGTCTGACAGAATGCAGCAGGCTAAAAGATATCAAAAAGCAACACATCATGGCATGATCAAAAGAAACAGCTGAGAAATAAAGTAATTGCGATCTTTCAGTCTGGAAAGGGTTACAAAGCCATTTCTAAGCTTGGAGACAAATGGAGAAAACCTGGAACAGTGACAAAATTACTCCACATCAATAACTCATCCAGGAGGTTACAAAAGAACCCAGAACAACACCTAAAGAACTGCAGGCCTCACTTGCCTCATTTAAAGTAAGGGTTCATGATTCAACAATGAGAAAGAGTCTGGGCAAAAATGGTATCCATGGGCAAGTTCCAAGGAGAAAACAACTGCTGACCAAAAGAAACACAAAGACTCGTCTCACATTTAGCAAAAAGCATCTTAATGGTCCCCAAGACTTCTGGGAATATATTCTGTGAACTATTGACGTGACAAAAGTTGAACTTTTTGGAATATCTGAGTCCTGTTACAGCTGGTATGAAACTAACACAATATTTCATAAAAAGAACAGCACACCAACAGTCAAACATTGCGATTGTAGTGTGATGGTCTGGGGCTGCTCTGCCACTTCTGGACCTGGACTAATTGGCATAATTGATGGAACCATGAATTTTGCTCTCTACCAGAAAATCCTGAAGGAGAATGTACGCCCATCAGGTTGTGCCCTGAAGCTCAAGCGCATTTGGGTCATGCAGCAGGACAATGATCTGAAACATACCAGGAAGCTCACCTCTGACTGGCTGAAAAGAAAAAAAAAATAAGGTTTTGGAGCAGCCTAATCAAAGCCAAGATTCAAATTTGATTGAGATGCTTTGACATGACCTTAAACAGGCCATTCATGCACAAGGGGCCAAGTAGGTTTGGAAAGCTTTTCTTTTAATTAATAAAATCAACATTTAAAAACTGCATTTTGGTTATACAGTACTCTGGTTATCATTGTTAATATCAAAATTAGTTGGCTGATCTGAACCATTTGAGACATGCAAAAGGCTAATAAATCATGAAGGGGGCAAATACTTTTTCATGCCGTTAGTCTATGTTAAAGCCCCACATGAGTGCACTAAAAAATAAACAAGCAAATCTTTTAAGGTTACATGACAGAGTAATGTGGTTAAAGGTATACCTACTGATCCAAAACTTTCAATCTTAAACTCTACAATTATTCTATGTGAAAAGAAAAAAGAAAGGAAAAAGAAATAAACAGCTTGCACACTGCAGGGCTCCAATTGCCCCTCATTTATTGCACCAAAAATAAGTGAAAATTGGAGCCCTGCCATGTGTGAACTTTTCTTCTTTCTTTTTTTTTTTTTTGTTAGCTAGTTTTTGACCCAACACCTGCCTTGTTTTTGGCTTGTGAGTTTACTCACTTTATGTCAAATATACATAGTAGCACTCAACAATGAATCTTAAAGATGTACACAATAATGTAAGGACAAAGAAGCCTACACATTTTGCTTGTGATCTCTTGTTCACTGTCCATTGTTCTCTCTAGTCCAATAAACTAGGAGCTGGGTAAATTGCAGATATCACCTCTGATTGGCTAATCAGAAATTCACAAGAAAATATAACCAAGTCACAAAGAATTTTTCAATTGCTTTACAAATGTGATGGTCCCCGATCCTCCAGGTGCAACACCTTCCTTTCTCTTCATCTCTCCCTCCTGTTGGACTCACTCTCCTACCTGTATGAATGCGGGGGAGAACAACGGTCTACCAGTCTCTCGCAGTGGTGGGCGTGGTCTCAAGAAACCCCAGCCAGGCACACCTGTTTTCCACCTTCAATCAATGCAGTATTTAAATTCAGTCTCTAATACTACTACGTGTTAAATTGCTATCTTACTCATGCAGTAGTGTTGCTTTGCAACTGCAAAATTGTTTTGCAATTACAAAAAACAAAAAAACCCAAAAAAAAACAACAACAACTTGAGCCATTGTAAAAGCAAATGATGATTTTTGTTTTGTAAGATTTTCTCCAATAACTGGACAGTAGTTTGCCAAATCTGCCTTAGCCCTTGTGTGATAAATTTAGTGGCACTAAAATAGAGAAAATTTGGGGAAATTCCATAGAAATGAGCTGGTAAACTAAAGTTACTGACTTTAAAGCAACAACATGTGGACAAGACAAAAATATGAAACCTACTTTGACTAGAAGGGTGGACAATTGCTCTAATCAGCCAGTTGCATTAAAGGAATTTAATGCAACTGGCTGTGACAATGGTCACCTTGGCCACCCCTCTGAATAAGATAATCATTGAGACACTGGTTTTAATGAGCAATCTACCCACTTTCACACTGCATTATAACCATTTTGCGCAATCAAGAAACAAAAACACCAAACAGCATCTGGTGAGATTAAGTACACAGTGCTGAAGATCCAGTGCAACACCCTTTTGAGACACATTTCCCTCCCTCTGCCCACAGAGATGTGATGCGTCCTGCATTCTCTGCTCGCACAGCGATATTATCAACACTCCATGGATCAAGCAGTTGTGGCATCCTCCTGAGAGTCCAGATGCTGCAGGGAGGACCTATATTGACCTCACACCAGACCTGGGTTCAGTGTACTGTGGGTCTGCAATGTTCATCCTAGGGCCCTTTTAGATGAGGTGTGCATAATGGGGAGGTTTCTCTCACTGAAGGATGAATCAATGTGGCATGAAGAAGAGAATTTCCACCCCATTTCCCCCCCTGATTACCCCACCACATACAGCTCCTTAATAGCTTGTTGTGTGCCATAAATCTCTTTTTACCACCCTGGCATCACAGATGTATTACAGTGTATGCCTTACATATTAAACCAAAGGTGTCATTGGAATTTGAATGGTAGTTTATTGAGACAGCAGTGTACAGTACGGATCCTGGCAACATGTTTCATTCACTGGGGCACCAGGAATCTCTCAGCCAGCACGTACATCCATGAGATGCTTAGCTTCAAACAGCTTTCAGTTTTATAATAAAGCTGTCTCTGTGTGGGATGGGAATGCTGTTCCTTTCACATCGGAGGAGGGACTGCAGTGGATGTTCAAGAGCACAGGCGTTAATAGAAACACTGACTCTGGATGTGAAGGGTTGCTCAGTGCTCAGTGGGCCCTCCTGTCATAGTGATCACCTCTTCATCACTGTCTGAACCAAAAAATATTATTTGGAATCCAACATGTAAAATCCTGATTTACAATTTAATGTAGTGGATACATACACAGTGACCTGTATATACTGCTCAAAAAAAAAATTAAATGAACACTTTGCAAACACATTAGATCTAAATGGGAAAAGCAAGCAGTGGTGCCAGGCACAACAAACCTGCCCCCAGCAGACGTTTTAGCTGATTTGAACGGCCTCACAAAGTGTCACTCTCCAAGAATTGAATCACAGAGATATCACATAGCTCCAAATGTCCGTACACTGATTAAAAATTGTTTCTTTCACTTTTTTGATTTTCCTTTAAATTTGCATTTGTATAATGCAAATGGAAAATTAATATTCACTCTCCTTTTAGCTCTCAAAAAAAAAAAAGCTTGGATTAAAAAATATATGTACTATTTATCTGATGCTGTGTACCTGGCCTATTCATTCTATGCCAATAAGGTTAAGTTAGGGTGAAGCACTGAACTTTCCAGAAGTGAAACAAGCATTTTTGTGCTCCTCAGTGAGGAAGTCATTCAGTGTGGGTGTCCTGTTAAGTCAAAATAAGAACTCTGAGTTATATCTGGCTTCTCAGTATTTTAAAAAATGCATTTGATTCTGTATATGATAAATAAGTAAAGCTTAATTTGACTTGCTATGTGAACAGCAGTAGGCATACCCTGCTTCCTTATTACAAATAGATGTTAGCCAAAAAAATTATTTCCAGTACTTGAATTCAAAGCAGCAATCAAATGTTTCTTACCATCTTTCCTTCTTCCACCTTGTTTTTGTCTATGCATCGATTGTGTACTTAAGTTCTCCAAGTTGTTCCAACACTTTCTGAAAACATTATGGAGAGTTCCTAGTTTGAATCCACCGAGGCCCAGGCCTTTCTGTGTGTAGTTTGCATGTTCTCCCTGTGTTTGAGTGGGTTTTGTCCAGGTTTTCTCCCACAGTCCAAAGACATGCAGTCAGTGGGATTAGCTTAATCGGCAGTTCTAAATTTGCCCATAGGTGTGAACGTGACTGTGAATGGTTGTCTGTCTCTTTGTGTTGGCGCTGCAACAGGCTGGTAACTTGTCCAGGGTGTAGCCATGCCACTCGCCATATGACAGCTGGAATAGGCTCCAGCCCCCCCACCCTGAAAAGGATTAGCAGAAGAACATAGATGGATGGATGGATGGTACTTACATTCAAAGTCCAGCCAGAAGCTCACAGATTTGAAAGAGAAATTCTTGAATTCCTCCACAAACAGTGGCATAGTTGCTGCAGGATGGTGATTTACAGTAACTGCAAAGTGACCTGGGCGCTCAGCTGTTTTTATACACGTATATAACCAGATTTCAACCAATTGAGTCAAGTCTGTTATTTCAAAGAGTTGTTGCTGAGAACTTGCACTCACTGGCACAGACTGGCTAAGATAATATGTCTACATTTATAAATTAGAAAGTAATTATTTTCAAACCTTTGCCAATCTGTCTCAGAGTGACTGGAGTAAGTCCGAGCCAGATTGCGGTTATTTCATACTGATAAATGTCTTTGCAACAAATTGAATTACAATCATTTTGTATTGTGTAGCGGTTGTGTGACAGAGTGCAGTACCACTTTTGTAAATGAACAATGACGCACGGGTGGGGGGCAGTGTGTGGTATTAGGTTTGTTAAGAGGGGCAGCAGTCATCAAAACAAATTTAGGGGGATGATTCTCTTTAGTTTCACGTGCCAAATTACACCTTTATGGCTTTACACTAGTTAAAGGTTAGAAAGCAGTCATGGCAGTATAACTTATTGTATGTAGCATTCACTAATGTATGTGTTGCAGAATGCATTTAGCTAAATCCGCAAAGAGCAGTGGACCTCCGAACCAGTAGCAGCTGATCACAGCCTGTCCGCAAAGAAACACACCTACTGCAGCACACAGTGCAAATTACTTTGTGACTTATTTTTAATTGAGCCTTTTCCCTGCAGTCCTTTGCTACACTGGATCTTAGGGTTACCAAGCCTGCCAAATCCCACTTTAATCCTGTTTTCTCTCATCCATCACACCTAAAAAAAAAAAAAAAAAAAAAAAAAAAAAAAAAAAAAAAAAAAAAAAAAAAAAAAAAAAAAAAAAAAAAAAAAAAAAAAAAAAAAAAAAAAAAAAAAAAAAAAAAAAAAAAAAAAAAAA